>CAUYQV010105078.1:0-11694 GCA_963574575.1 Galagoides demidoff | reverse complement strand
GAGGCAGGAGACTCGCTTGAGCCCAGGAGTTGGAGGTTGCTGTGAGCTGTGATGCCATGGCACTCTACCCCGGGGGATAGCTTGAGGCTCCGTCTCAAAAAAAAAAAAAAAAAAAAAAACAATGTTCTTTCAGGAGATTATTCATTCTTTAAGTTCCTGGATTTCGGGATCCTTGTGATTTCATGGTCAAAAGATAATTGGCTGTATCTCCCCTTCCCTTAGGGGAAGGAGATTTTAAAAATCGTGTAAACGCTTAAGACAAGGTCCCGGTCTCTGCAGCAGTCATTTCAGCTTTTCAAGAATTTATAACAAAAAAGGGATACTAGAACACCTATGTGACTCTTTAAAACATTCTTTACTACAGCGTTACCATTGGAGGCCTTCCATTTGATCGGCTGGGTTCATGTTTTATATTTGTGATTGGTTTCTTCTTCTGTATATGCAGATTGTTTTACTGCCAATATTTTTCATGTCTGAGTTTTCCCGTCTTTGGTAATTTGCCTGCCCCATACATTTCGTTCATTCCTGGGCAGTGGGAATGAAAAGATGAAAGATGCAGTTCCTGTCCTCAAAGAACACACAGTATACTTCTAGGTAAATGGTTTTAATACAGACTAATAGCCAATGTGATAAAAAAAAAAATGGGCTTAAATTCTGAAGGAACACAGAGGAGGAACACAATTCATACCTGGAACTGGACGTGTGTGTGTCTTACATTCTCCACCAAGAACTGGTGAAAATAAACACACATGTCATACACTTGCTAACTACAGGTGGATGATCAATACTTCGTAAATATTGGTTCTTGATAATAATGTCCACCCTTGAATTTATCTGTCTGAATCTGTTTGAGTCTATTGAGTGGATCTTTATTTAAAATTTACATCTACTCCCTTTTTATCTTCTCAGTGCAGTGAAAGTATTTTAAGTATCCAAGATGAACCATCTTCCTCTTTTAATAGCTGTATCTTGAGATACGTTTCCCCAGGGATTTTAATTGTATTATGTGTAAAGAACAAACACTACCTGTTGTGTGATGAGTATAAGAGTACACAGGGTTTTTAATAGCGCTGTTAATAGGATAAAGAATAATGTTTGTTACTAGCCAACAGGATATCTGCCTAATTTATTAGCAATCGAAGATCCCTTATGACTCGGAATTAAAATAACACGCCATTAGAAGCAGGAAAAGAAAACAGGATAAATAATTTCATCACTAATATAGGGCCTTGTTCCTGATGCCTCTTATGAAAACCAAAAGAAACTGATGCATCTATTATGTATCAGGACAGGTTGGATGCTGTCAATGCAGTGGTCAATATGGCATTAGCTTCACCTCCAGGGAGCTCACAAGCTAGCTGAATGCGGTGGTGGTACAGGAGACGGATTATAACAGTGAGCTCTGTGACTGGGAACAAAGCCGAGTGAAGCATACGAGGGAGTAGCCCTCCCTGAATGTGGTCTCCAGGAAATCGTCCTAAGGGAATAAACAGATGCTTAGAGCCTGAGAAGACTTTGTAAGAACTCCAAGGATAAGGGAGTAAAGGGGATTCCGTGCAGTGGGAGCCCCTATCGGAGAGGCAAGGGCTTTGAAGCACCTGTTCTGTGTTGGAAGAACAAATGGACTGTGGGCCCTGTGGGAAGAGAGCCCATGTTGCTGACCCCGTGTGCCCCTGCTGAGGTTTGCTGTCCCCCCTCCTGCTCTTCCACCTTCCTCCGTGGGGTGGTGCACATGCCAGCACCTTCGTATTGGACTTTCCAGCCTCCAGAACCATGCACCCAATAAGTTTCTACTGTTTATAAATTACCCAACCTTAGGATTTTGTTACAGCAGCATACATCAGACTAAGACACACAGTGTCTAAAAGGGCACTTCACAGGCACTGGGAAATGTGGCATTGAATTAAGTGATCTGATTGTGTGATTAGAACTTTAGCCATAGAGTGAGTAGAAACCAGAGGCTAAGGGTGGCCTAGTAGACAGGTTGTGTCAATACTGTGGGATTTTGTGTGTTAATACTAGAGAATGTGGACTTTATCTTTTAATTAAGCAAAGTGTGCTCCTTGAAATATCAGAACTGTTAATTAGCATCACTCATTGTTCTGCCATCAAGTAAGTTTGGAAAACCCTAGTTTAGAAAGTTAACCAGATTTTTAGTTTAGACTCTTTGTGGGTCTTTAATCACATATGTTGTGAAGCTCTAAGAGGGGTCTGGAGTGTTCTTCAGACTTCTGAGATCCCAGACCCGTGCAGACCTGGTGTTTCCAGGACACCTTTTATGAAATCTGCTGTAAGCAACAAGGAGCCATTAAAAACCCTTAGTCAGGAGATTAGCCTGGTTGGAATTGCCTTTTAGAAGACTATCTAGCCTTCTAAACAATGCAACTGAGTAAAGCAAGATTGGAGGTGGGAAGACCAGGTTGAAGACTGATGCAAAAGTTTAGGCTGGAGATAATGACGGCTTGGCACCCAGGGTCCACGAAACACAACTGGCATTTAAGAGGTAGAGCTTGTTGGGGTCATCATTATAATTGTGCAGGTTGTGCCAGATTCAGGGGCACCTTGCTGAGTGGGACACAGGGCACTGAATATGGCGCACATTCATTTTTGCCATATTTGTCTCCAGCTGGAGGGCTGCATCCGTCCTGGAGAGAAAGCCTACCCACTACGATTTGAGAATCTGCCCCCTCCAAAACTCGTGTTGATATTTATTCCCTAATGGGGCCTTTGGGAGGTGACTGAATCATGAGGGTTCTGCCATGAATGGAGTATTGGGTTAGTAGAGTAATGGATTGTCATGACAGAGAAACTGGTGGTTTTATAAGAGGAGGAGAGACCTGAGAAAGCCTCTTAGCAGGCTTGGCCCTCCGGCCGCATGACACCCTGCACCACCCTGGAACTCTAGAGAGTCCCCATCAGCAAAAAGGCACCCACCAGATGCAGCCCTTGGTCTGGGCTTCCTTTTAAGAAATAAATATCTCTTCTTTATAAATTACCAGTAAATATCTCTTCTTTATAAATTACCTTGGTCTGGGCTTCCTTTTTAGGAAATAAATATCTCTTCTTTATAATTACCCAGTTCCAGGTATTCAGTTATATGCAACAGAGTGTAGATGAAGACACCGTGTATCTCGGACTCACAGCCGGCTGTGTGCAACCCTAGTTGAGGAGATGGATGAAAGAAGTGTCTGAGATGACTGGCATTTCTGTCCTAAATTAGCATATGGCTCAAGAGGCCTGAATTTGTTATTCAAGCTTCTAGTAATGCTTCTAAAACTATGGTATCTCCAATTGTAATTTGTAAAAATGGAGTGATGGATTTTCAGCCCTGCTGCTGTGAGCATTCTCTGCCAAAGCTATAGTTTTATCTTTACCACACATGAAAACCTACGTGCTAATGTTCCTGAGAGATTGTTATCAAGACATTGAACCAAGGGTTACAAACTCTAATGCCTACAGAGCCCGCTCAAGCATCATAAGGGAGGGATGTCTGTAGCAGGCTGTTTGCATAGTAAGCTTATAGGAATGCTTTATATTAACAATAAAAAATGTCCACCCTCCGTTTGTCTTTAAATATGCAGTCTTCTCCATCTTTATTTTATAGCTTGTAGGAACATGGGTATGAGAAGTCCTCCATTCTGGGAAAAACTTCTGCACAGCAGTGCTGAAGAGTGACACAGCAGCATTGTTAGAGACGCCGCGGAGAACTAGTGGGCTAGTTATTTCGATTTCTCAGAAGCTGAGAATTTAAATCTTTATGTGAAATCGCTGTCTCTCATTTTAAACGTTGGCATACCTCTGGGCCGCCAGTGCACGGTCTGTGCATTGGTCCAAACGTGCTGTTTTACATACACATGGGCTTCATTTCTTTAAAGTGATGGATTTAAAATTCATGTGTGTGTGCAGACAAGGTGTTAGATGAGCTGCTAAATGTCCCTGCAAACCCATATTGAGTTGCTGGAGTTGCTGAGTGAGAGGAGAAAAGCAGTGTTTGCTGAGCTAGCAATCAGAGCAGCGTCTTTATTTTTGTTTTAAGTCTTTACTGTAGAAAGAAAGGCCAAAAATCTGGTGCCTTGTGGAAGGGTTAGGGCTTAAATCCAAATATCCTCATCAAGGCAGCAAAGGCATGAGAATCTGCCAGGATAAAAGTAACAGAAACCATAAAGTCCGGGGCTCTAAACTAGACGGGAGCTACCAATGTGCGCTTTCCCTTGGAATTTATATCTAGTGGATTCTGTTTCATGCAGAGGAGAAGGTGGACTGTCATAGTGACTAAAGCCGTGATGTCAGGGGAACTGTGAGACAGTGCAGAGGGATTCAGTCCTGCGGCCAGTATGACGTCACATCTTGGTTCATGGCAGAACTCTGTTAACGGCCCACGTGTGAGCACAGAGATTGGACCCATCTGGGTAAAAGGGGGGTTAGCACATGGGTGGTAATCACCATTGTGCTAGGGAAACTTGGAGGAGGTGTTTAGTTCCTGCTGATAGGGAAGATTAGAATCAAGCAAGTTTTATGAATAGAAAATGATGAGCAGATGAGCCTGGAAGGAAATGGAAATGTGATGAGATTAGGAGCTGATGCACACCTCGCTGCAGGGACAAAAGCTTTAAGAGATGTCAGGCTGGGAAGTACTTTATTTCCTGAAGAGCCAAGAAAAGATTTGGACAAAGCTATCATGTTAGCAGCTGCTGCCAGAGTGAATTGGTCAAGAATCTTTCTGAAAAAGCTGCCATTTCGCAGTTGCTAGGTCTAAGCATGGGGAGGAAGGATGACTTCATTGTCCTGAGATGCAGGATGCACACATGCATTTCACTGACGAATATTTAGGAGAGCCAGCTATGTGCCAGCTCTGGGCCAGACCCTAGCGTGACTCGAGGACTTGTGGGAGTCCATGTCCTACAGAAGACAGGCCAGGAGTACTTGGAAAGGGTGTCTGGATGGATTGGCAGCTGATTTTGTCCTGGGGTTTTTAATAATGTGACATCTTTAGGCAAAGAGAAAGCTCTCAGAAATTAATATTGTGATTCAGTGGCCCCAAGGTTCTGTTCGTTGCATGGGTTTAGATCGACGTTAGTTTAGCATCTTTAAGTTGTTCTTTCCTAAAAGAGCAACATTTGGGGCAAAATGAACTCCCTTAATGGAAGTTCAGAGAAAATACTTGAGTCCTTCTTTCTTCCTCCTCCTTTCTTTTTTTTCTTTCTTTTTTTAGAGACAGAGTCTCACTTTGTTGCCCTTGGTAGAGTGCTGTGGCGTCATAGTTCACAGCAACATCTAGCTCTTGGGCTTAGCAATTCTCTTGCCTCAGCCTCCCGAGTAGCTGGGACTACAGGTGCCCACCACAACGCCCGACTATTTTTTGTTGCAGTTTGGCCAGGGCCCACAACCCTCGGTATATGGGGCCAGTGCTCTACTCACTGAGCCACAGGCTCTGCCCCCTTCTCCTTTCTTCTCTTCCACCATACCTTTATATCCTGTTAACCCTCACTCTTATTTCTGTTCCTTCTTTCTTTTCTTTTATTATTGTTAGTATTATTATTTGAGACAGGGTCTCACTCTGTTGCTCAGGCTAGAGAGCAGTAGAATGATCATAGCTCATTACAACCTTGAACTCTTGGGCTCAAGTGATCCTCCTGCCTTAGTCTCTAGGTAGCTGGGACTACAGGTGTGTGCCACCATGCCCAGCTAACTTGTTTTAAATTTACTGTAGAGAGGGTGTCAGTATATTCCCTAGGCTAGTCTCAAACTCCTGGCATCAAGTGATCCTCCCTTAGCTGGGTGCAATGGCTCACACATATAGTCCTAGCACTCAAGGTGGGTGGATTGTTTGAGCCTAGGAGTTCAAGACAAGCCTGAGCAAGACTGAGATCTCCATTTCTAAGAAAAATAGAAAAAAAAACTAGCCAGGCATTGTGGTGGGTACCTGTAGTCCCAGCCACTTGGGAGAGTGAGGCAAGATCTCTTAAGCTCAAGAGTTTGAGGTTGCTGTGAGCTAGGATGATACCATGACACTCTACCCAGAGCAACAGAGTGAGATTGTGTCTAAGGAAAAAAAAGAAAGTAATTCTCCTTAGCCTCCTAAAATGCTGGGGTTAAAGGCGTAAGCCACTGTGTCCAGCCATCCTTTTCTTATTTTTGATGAAGACTTTTCCTTTATAAAATAAACCATCCCACAGATTTTTCAACATGGTTAAGTATATATATACTGAAATAATTGATTTACTGAAGGTAGAAATGGCAGAAACATATACATTCCACAAAGAATACGTCCCTCAATTGTACCTAATAGGTAGCAGTAGGGAATGAGGAAGGCAGAGTGGGGCACGGCCGGAGTGGAGTACTCCCATGGGCATGGCCGAGTGGAGCCGCCATCTCCAGCTGATTTCTTAATAGCAAAATGTAGGTCCAATAAGAGAAACCAGACGTAATGGAATGAAGGGCAGATGGTTTAACGCTGCCATCCTTTTGCCTTTCCTCCACGGAAAATACGGGTGATGAGGCAGGTTAATTTTTGTTCACCGATTTCACCTTTCAGAAAGTTTATCTTCCAGAGTTGCTGCTCCTTTGAGACCTGCCCTTTAATTTACTGTTCGCTTATAGTTTTCTTTTCAGAAATGGCAGGAAGCACTTGTCTTCCCGGGAATGCAACAGACTGAGCCTGCGGGCTAAAAGGTCTAGATTTCAGCCCCAGCCTTTGTCTCCCTGCCCTGAGTATTCTTCGAGAAGGTCATTGCTCTGTTTCCTCACCTGTGAAGAGGAGATAAAGTCCTTTGAATCTCTTCGGTATCTTGAAAGGATTAAGTATTTAATGTTTGTAAAACATTTTGAAGATAAAAAGTGGAGAGTGAACATCATACCTACTCTAAACACAGTACATTTTTTTCATGTGAGAAATCAGCATTCTGGAAAATACCTAAATTAAAAGCTCTGCATTAAACTTATATATGTATATTTAAATATATGTGTGTATGTTTATACGAGAATACCTTGTTGGAGGCTCAAAAGCCACCTTGGAACTGTAGAACCAATCTTTTGGAAAGATCGAGGTTATTTCTCATGAGATGATATTAGGCTATAAAGCATATCTATCTAGACCTCAGTTTTCCCATCTGTAAAACAAGTGGACTGAATAAGAATCGTGTCTAAGGTAAGTTTCCCTGTAGCCTGAGGGTCTTCAGTATGTAGAACATGGGAGTGGCAGGAAGCCGCTCAGGAGTGTCTCTTCATCCGATTCCCTCCCTGTCCAGCCCCGAGTGATGGAGACACTGAGTCCACAGGAACAGCTGTACCGCCCACCACGCGTCCTGTGTGTGGATCAGGGAAGTTCCCAGACATCTTCGTCCAAATTAGTTCTCAATAGCCACAGCTAAAACCCTGCCCCCAAAGAGTGTGACCTTTTGGTCCCATGACCTCTCTAGGGATATTGGTTTAAGTAAATCAGATACAAGAGAAAGGTAATATACCTACATTACTAGTAATTTTTTATAGGATTTTCTAACATTATGATACACATAGAGAATGAAATTTGTGCAACAGCATTGGGCAAAGGGGAAAGCTGATCTAGTCAGAGGTGACTAAGGTCATGGTGTGTAAGGTCACGTTTGTCTACCCAGGAGCTGAGCGGGGGGCAGGGAAGCACATCTCAAGGCTCCTTGCTGGCTGTGGCTGGATGCTCTGTCTTAGGGTACATGCCTTTATCTTTAAATTTTGTCCTCGCCTAGAACCCCCCAGCTAGGTTCTGAGACTTTTGATAATTTATAGGAAGAGGGAGAAACAAATCTCTTTTGAGCTTTTTCCTCCTGTACTTTAGAAGAGTATCAGTACAAAAGAGCTCAGGAAGATGAGAATAAAGATACAGAGTGTTAGAGAAGGAGGGTGCCGTCAAGATAGGGAGGTCTGTGTTTTTTCATGTAAGAAAAATATATTAGAAATAACCTCGATCTTTCCAAAAACATAAAACTACAACAAATTTAGTGTGAAGATCTTAATTGGCTTTTATTTGTGTTTCCAGAATTGGGAACATCTCATTCCATAAAAGCAAATGAATATTCCCATGAGCTGGGCAGAGGAGATTGGCTTTACAGACACGAGAGGACTGAGCAGAAACAGGGCGCAAAAAAGTGCATTGGTCATTTCAACGTCACTTTCCCTGTAAGGTCAAAGCAGAGGGGACTTTCTCATCATGCCAGCTAAAACTCACCTCTGAGGATTTGGCTAGCCTCATATTCTCTCTCTCTCTACCCCCCCCCCACCTTCCACCCACTGTGGTCCACCTCTGATTTCTCCCAAGATCAAACCACTGAGGCTTGGTGGCAGGAAGCTTCAGTGTGAGTGACTCCGTTTTCTCCATTTTGGTTTGGTCTAGTGCAGGCACTCAGTTCAAGCCAATAACCTCCTATAAATTGTAATTAACAATGGCACCCAAATATGAATGCAGAGATGCTTGGTATTTGGAGAGCTTCACCTAGAACAAGGAGTACGCAGCCTAGACAGTGGCAAATTGGGTGGCTGTGACAGCTGTCTGGAGAGCTCCATCCCAGAGAGTCTGAGTACACGCCGCGCCTTCAAGGTGAGCAGTAAATTAATCGTTCCTGCTTGCTGTGGCCTCCAGGTATGGCGGGCATGGTAAGAGCAGCCGCAGCAGCCATGCCACATACTTGCCATCCCTGTCCAGGATGTGCTCAAACCACAGTGCTGAGGCAGGGAAGGGACATGTTTGACTGTGTTCTGAGGCAGGCGAGGCAAGTCCTTGGACGAGAGGCAGCCTGAGGCGGTGGGTAGGGTGCAGCCCCCGGGACCAGGTGGGAGCCCACTCTACTTCACGTGCCTGTTTCTAATCTGTAATATGGACATGAGAATCACATCTTGTCCCGGGACCAGGGTGGGATCCGTGACTTAATATTTGTTCAGCAGTTTAGAGGAATTCCTGCACCTGGTCAACACACGATGCCTGACAGATAAGAGAAACCAAGGCCGCCCAGGTCCTCCTCCCTGCCATCCCCACGATCAGGGAGAATAGTTCTATGCAAAGGGCAGAGCCAACTGTTGTGAGACGGAGCTGTAACAAAGTCGTAGGAGAGGCACTAACGGCACTAAATAAATCTGGGCCTCAGTCTTGGGGTACTGAAAGAAGCTTCATCCATGCCCCGTGTCTCAGTGGCAGTTTTTAAGCAGTTAAGGAGGACAGAAAGGTGCCAAAAGACTGGAGAACAAAGACTGGGACTCCAATTATCAAAGGAGGGGAAAGCCTTGATTCTAGAAGCACAGAGCGGAGCTTGATATTGATCCGAAGCCACACTTGGGGAAGGAATGTAAACAGGTGGTTAACAGATGCTTCTGCAAGGGCTGTGCAGGGTAAGGAAAAGAACGTGCGACTTGGACACAGACCCGCATTCCGTTACTTTCCAACTGAGAGCCCTTTCAAAAGTTAGTGTAGTAATTTCTAAGCCTCAGCGTCTCCAGCTGCAGAAGAGAAACGGCAGTGCCCGCAGGATTCCTGTGAAAAAGCGACAATCTTATGTAAATGATGTAGCAGCAGACTGAGTAAAGCGGGCTCTGTAGTCAAGGTCACTGTAACCAATGAGGTAACAGAGCACAAGGGTTTAGATAGAGCTCAGGAAACTTCTTCTGTAAAAGACCAAAAAGTAAATATTAGGCTCCGTGCACCAGCTAGTCTTGGCCTCAACTACTCAACTATACCTTTGTAGAAGGAAAGTATCTATAGATAATATTTTTGGTTTTGCTTTGCTTTTTTTGAACCCACCACCTCCAGCATATGGGGCCAGCACCCTACCCTTTTGAGCCACAGGCACCATCCTTTGCTTTGCTTTTTTTCAAAATACTAAGGAGGTTCAAATGTTCTTGGTCACATGGATTGCTTTTCTAATACTTGAGTTGTGCCTGTAGGTGTGCCCATCACCCAGCTAGCGTTCATCTTCTAGGCGTCCTCAAACTATAGCCCGCGGGCCACATGCGGCCTGCCTAGGACATTTATCTGGCTTGCCAGATGTTTTTGCCATCGCTGCCTGTCCTCCTTAGCAGCCGACTCGTCCTGGGGCCCATAGTCCGACCCTCCAATGGTCTGACGAACAGTGAACTGGCCCCCTGTTTAAAAAGTTTGAGGACCCCATTCTTACCCATTGGGTAGACTGATTGATTTCCACTGAGTTTTGTGTTCCTCTGTGCACAACTATGTTCTTTATTAGTTCTAATTTAATTAGTACATTAAATGAGTATTTATTAGTTCGAATTTAATGAGTACATTAATGAGTATTTATTTTTTCAATCTTAAGATGTTTCACTTAAGAGAATGGTCTCCAAGTTCACCAAATTGTTGCCAAAGGCATTAAGCCCCCCTTCCCTATGGTAGCATAGTACTCCACAGATATGCTATTGCATTCACCAAAACAAGCAGCCAGGTTTGGTCCTTGGGCTGTAGTTTGCTAATCCCTGGTTATAGAACCAAATAACTAAGTTTAAAACAAAGCTCTCTGATTTAAGAGTAGGGTGACCTTTGACAAGTTCTTAAATTTTGTTTCCTTGTCTGTTAACTTGGTGTGATAACACTACCTCTCTCATGAGACTGTTGTAATAATTCAGGAAGCAATGCATGGGCTGTGCATCTCACAGGGAGTGCTTGCTGCATCGTAAGCTTCTAATGCATGTTACCTGTTACCATCATGATTACCCCAGCGGCCTAGACTATGGAGCCCCAATTTCCAGTAAGACGAGATTTAATAGAGACAAATACTTATACCCCTGATACCGGAAAAGTGGCGCCCTGGCCAGCTCAGGCAAGCGGGGCTTGGGGACCTGCCACCTCTGTCTTGGTGGCAGCAGCCAGCAGAGGAACCAGCAGGTTGGAGCAAGTGGTGGGGAGCTTCCCTCCCCAACCAGAGGTTCCAGTAGAGGTGCACTAGAGGACCTGCCGGCTCTGCCTTGGCGGCAGCTGGCACAAAAACCAACAAGCTAGAGCCAAAGGGGGAGCTTTCCTCTCCCACCGGAGGCTCCAGTAACAAAAAAGACCAGGCCAATCAGGGGAAAACACTGGCCGATTCCTCCAGTGCATCCCTAATTGGCCCATTTTCAATCCTGCTCCTGACTGGTCTATTTTATAGACCAATCAGCTAAGCTCTCAGCTCATTGGACAACTGCCCCTATATAAACCCCTGAGCAGAGAGCCTAGGGGCAGATCATCCACAGATCGTCAAGGAAGATAGAGCAGAAGAGCAAGACTTTAGCAGATCATTGCAGAGCTTTGAGGAAGAGAGAACAGGAGAGCAAGACTTTAGCAGACAGTCTCAGACCTCTGAGGGAGAAAGACGAAGAGTTGTAACACTTGGATCCTGTTCTGCAAGGAAGTTTGGCTCTTTGTAAAAGCTGTAACACTTGCATCTTGCTGTACAAGGAGGTTTGGCTCTTTGTAAGAGCTGTAACACTTACATCTTGCTGTACAAGGAGGTTTGGCTCTTTGTAAGAGCTGTAACACTTGCATCCTGCCCTGCAAGGAGGTTTGGATCTTTAAGAGCTGTGATACTATAAAACCTATTTTACCCTGTTCTGCAAGGTTTGGCTCTTTGTAAGAGCTGTAATAATACCTCTGTAAATAAAACCTAACTTACTGTCCATCCTGTGGTCCATCGATTCATTCATTGAATCATAGAGACCAAGAGCCTGGAAATCCAAAGTCAAAAA
>CAUYQV010105077.1:0-11922 GCA_963574575.1 Galagoides demidoff | reverse complement strand
AGAGAAGTTTCTCTTCAAGTCCCTTGCCCAGCCTGAGATGGGATCACTTGTTCTCTTCTTGCTAATACGTTTGAGTTGTCTGTGGATTCTTGTTATTAAACCTTTGTCGAATATATAAGCAGTGAATATCTTTTCTCATTCAGAAGGTTGTCTACTTGCTTTTCTTACTGTTTCCTTGGCTGTGCGGAAACTTTTAAATTTGAGGAGGTCCCAGTAGTGTATTTTTGATGTTGCTTCAATTGCCTGGGGGGGGGTCCTTCTCATAAAATATTCGTCCAGGCCAATTTCTTCAAGAGTTTTCCCTACACTTTCTTCTAGTGTTTTTATAGTTTCATGTTTTGAATTTAAATCATTAATCCAGTGACAGTCTATTTTAGTTAGTGGTGACAGGCATGGGTCCAGTTTCAGTCTTCTGCAAGTCACCAGCCACTTTGACCAGCACCATTTGTTAAATAGGGAATCTTTTCCCCACTCAATGTTTTTAATTGGCTTGTCAAAGATCCTATAGCCATAGGTAGCTGGTTTCATCTCTTGGTTCTCTATTCTTTCCATACATCTACCTGTCTGTTTTTGTGCTAATACCATGCTGTTTTGATCCTTATGGATTTATAGTATAGTCTGATGTCTGGTAGCGTGATTCCTCCTGCTTTGTTTTTATTTCTGAGTAATGTCTTGGCTATTTGAGGTTTTTTCTGATTCCATATAAAATGAAGTATTATTTTTTCGGGGTCTTTAAAGTATGACAATGGAACTTTTTAGGGCTTGCATTAAAATTATATATTGCTTTAGGTAGTACAGACATTTTAACTATGTTAATTTTTCCCAGCCAAGAACATGTTATGTTTATCCATTTGTTAACATTTTCAGCTGTTTCTTTTCTCAGAGGTTTATAGTTCTCTTTCTAGAGATCTTTAACATCCTTTGTTAGGTAAACTCCCAAATATTTCATCTTTTTTAGCACTACTGTGAACAGAATAGAGTTCTTGACTATTTTTTCAGCTTGACTGTTGTTGGTATATACAAAGGCTACCAACTTACGGGTGTTGATTATGTAACCTGAGATGCTGCTCTATTCCTTGATCACTTCTAAGAGTTTTGCAGTAGAGTCCCTGGTCTTTTCCCGGTATACAATTATGACATTTGCGAAGAGTGAACGTTTGATCTTTTCTGATCCTATGTGAAAACCCTTGATTGCCTTTTATTTCCTAATTGCTGTGTCTAAGACTTCAACTGCAAAGTTAAAGAGCAATGAAGACAATGGGCAACTTTTCCTGGTTCCTGATCTGAGTGGAAATAATTTCAATGTAACTCTATTCGATACGATATTGGCTGTGGGTTTTCTGTAGATGGCCTCTATTAATTTACAAAATGTCCCTTCTATACCAATTTTCTTAAGTGTTCTGATCATGAAGGGATGCTGGATATTATGAAAAACTTTTTATGCATCAATTGAGAAAAATCACACAGTCTTTGTTTTTTTAATTTGTTTATGTGATCAATTATATTTATAGATTTGCATATGTTGAACCAGCCTTGACATCCTGGGATAAAACCCACTTGGTCATGGTGTACAATTTGTTTGATGTATTGCTGGATTCTGCTTGTTAGGATCTTGTTGAATATTTTCGCATCAATATTCATTAGTGATATTGGTCTTTAATTTTCTTTCTTTTTGGGTCCTTTCCTGGTTTGGGGATCAAGGTGATGTTTGCTTCATAGAATGTGTTGGGTAGTATTCCATCTTCTTCTGTATTTTGGAAGACGTTAAGTGGTATAGGTATTAGTTCCTCTTTAAAAGTTTGGTAGAATTCTGATGTGAAGCCATCTGGTCCTGGGCTTTTCTTTTTAGGGAGATTTTGTATAGTTGATGGTATTTCAGAACTTGATATAGGCCTGTTCAACATTTCCACTTGGTTCTGACTAAGTCTTGGAAGGTGGCGTGCTTCCAAGTATTAGTCGATTTCCTTCATATTTTCATATTTCTGAGAGTAAAGTTTCTTGTAGTATTCATGAAGGATTTCTTGAATTTCTGAGGAGTCCGTTTTAGTTTCATCTTTACCATTCCTGATTTTTGAAATTAGAGATTTAACTTTTTTTTTACTGGTTAGGTTGGCCAAGGGTTTATCTATTTTATTGACCTTTTCAAAAAACCAACTTTTTGATTTATTGATCTCTTGTATAATCCTTTTGTTTTCAATTTCATTTAATTCTGCTCTAATTTTTTTTTTCTTCTACTGGGTTTCGGATTGGAATGTTCTTCCTTTTCCAGTTGCTTGAGATGTCCCATTAAGTTGTTAACTTCCTCCCTTTTCATTTTCTTGAGGAAGGCATGCAGTGCTGTAAATTTTCCTCTTACGACTGACTTTGCAGTGTCCCAGAGGTTCTGATAACTCATCTCTTTATTATCGTTTTGTTCCAAAAATTTGGTAATTTCCTTGATCTCATCTCTGACCCATATATCATTCAGCATATGGTTATTTAGCTTCCATGTTTTTGTATGTGTCTGCAGATTCCTGTTGTTACTGAATTCAACTTTTATTCCATGGTGGTCTGAGAAGATACAAGGGATAATTTCTATTCTTTTAAATTTGCTGAGGTTAGACTTGTGACCTAAGATGTGGTCCATTTTGTAGTATGTTCCATGGGCTGATGAGATAAATGTGTATTCAGTTTTATTAGGGTGAAATGTTCTATAGATGTCCATTAAATCTAAATGCTGAATGGTTAAGTTTAAATACAAAATTTCTTTGCTAAGCTTCTTGTTGGAGGATCTATCCAGCACTGCCAAAGGAGTATTAAAATCTCCTGGGAGTGATTTTAAAATGATGGAGCTGGGAGTAATCAAGTTGCTGATGTCTGTTAGAGTGTCTCTTATAAATTGAAGTACATTCTGGTTGGGTGCATAAATATTGATAATTGAAATCTCATTATAATGTGGATTACCCTCAACAAATATGAAGTAACCATCCTTATCCTTGCTCACTTTTGTTGGTTTAAAGCCTATTGTATCTGCAAAAAAAATTGCAACACCTGTTTTCTTCTGCTTTCCATTAGCCTGGATTATAGATGACCATCCCTTCACTCTGAGTATGCTTGTCTTTCAAATTGAGGTGAGATTCTTCTATGTAGCAGATATCTGGCCCAAGTTTTTGTGTCCAATCAGCCAGCCTGTGCCTCTTTAGAGGTCAATTTAAGCCATTCACAGTGATTGAGAATTTTGATAATCCTGGTATAATTTTGGGTATCAAGTTTTTCAATCAACTTTTTTCAAAAGTCTAGTGGACATCTTTAATCCTTTTGCCACGGTGGAAATTTTAATTTGATCAAAATTTTCTGGGTGGGTTTATTTATGTGGTAGAGGATTACACTGATCGTTATGGAGGATAGGCCTGAGAATATCCTGGAGGGCTGGTTTAGTTATGGAAAATTTCTTCAACATGTGAATGTCATTAAAGTATTTAATTTCTCCATCATAGATGAAACTCAGTTTAGCTGGATACAGAATTCTCGGTTAAAAGTTATTTTGTTTTACGAGATTAAAGGTTGATGACCACCCTCTTCTATCCTGAAAGGTTTCAGCAGAGAGATCTGCAGTCATTCTAATATTCTTCCTCTTCTAGGTTAAGGTTTTCTTGCATCTAGCTGCTTTCAGAATTCTCTCTTTCATGTTAACTTTAGTGAAGTTGATTGTGGTATTCCTGGCGGATGTCTTGTTCGGTTTGAGTTGCGCTGGGGTTCTGAAACTGTCTGATATCTGAATTTCAAAATCTCTTGGCATGTCTGGAAAGTTCTCTTTCATAATTTTGTGAAGAAGAGCCTCTTGGTTTTGTGAAGCAACTTCATCACCTTTAGGGATTCCTATAAGGTGAATATTAGTTTTCTTCGAATTATCTCAGAACTCTCTGAGTGAGTGATCCATTTTTGCTCTCCATTTGTATTCATTTTTGAGTGCTTGGGCACGTTCAAAATCTTTTTCTTCTGTGTCAGAGATCCTTTCTTCTACCTGCTCCATTCTCTGTCCAAGGATTCAACTGTACTTTTCAGACATTTGAGGGCTGCGACCTCTTGCTTCAGTGTGTCATAGACTTTGGTCAGTTTATCTTTGAAATCATTGAATTCTTGAGACAGCTTTTGAATAATTTGAAATTCTAGTTCCCTCCTTTCCTCCATTCCATTGATCTTATTCACTATTCAGATTCTAAACTGATTTCTGACATCTCAGAGATCTGTTTATGGAAGGGATCCTCAATTGCATCTGCCCATCCTTCCTTGGGGGGAGTTTGATCTACTCTGGTTATTCTGATTACCAGAGTTTTTCTGCTGATTCCTTCCCATGATGAATTTTCACCTTTCGAAGACTGTCCCTAAAACCATTCCGCCAGTGGCTTCTTCTGGTTGTCTAGACAGGGTATGTCTGCCTGGAAAAGCCTCAGAAGTGTAATGCTTATTGTTCCCACTGCTGCGGCTGTTGCTCGTCACCTTGGGGTATTACTGCTCCAGTGTGGTCCCCTCTCAACTGACCGTCCTCGCAGTTCTCAGACCGGGTCTGGAATGCCAGAGCCCCTGGGGGGTGAGGGAGCAATCTGTAGGCAGCTGCTTAGGGGATGTGCTGGCTGGATTGATCGGTCCTCAGTGCTTGCCGCCGGGGAGCCCCCAAGGAGCGGGGAGACCAACAGGCAGGCAGCCGCACGGGGATGCGCTGACTGGGTGGATCAGTCCTCGGTGGGTGCCACCAGTGATCCCCCCAGGGTGCAGGGGCCACCAGAATGCAGCCAGGCGTGGCAAGCACTGGCTGGTGAGATCAGTCCTGGATGCGCACCACCAGCAAGCCCCCGGGCTGCGGGGACAGCAATTGGCAGGCAGCCAGGCACAGGACACGTTGGATGGTGGGATTCAGTCCTGGACACGTGCCGCCAGTGAGCTTTTGGGGAGTGGGGACAGCAGCCGTGCAGGCAGCTGGGCACGGGACATGCTGACTGGCAGGATCAGTCCATGCAGAGCACGCGTGGTTCACGCAGTTCTCTCGGTGCAGGACTGGGATAGGGGCTTGGTCCCGCAGGTGTGGGGTGTTGATTCTCTTGGGTCTCCTCACACTGTCTCTGTAGGCAAGGGGGGAAGGGTGGACTGGAAATTCAAAATGGTATTGCGAATGCCAGTTCTACTTTTCTGCCTGGGAGAGAGTGTTCGGGTTCTCAGCAGAGTCCCTCTAGGGGATTAGACCCCACTGTCAATAGCTCTCACTCGTGGAGTGAGATAATATGTCCTCAGTATATCAAGTACCTGTAGGAGACTCACAGGAGCAGTTGAAGAGAAAACAAAGGAAAAGCACAACTTTCTTGAGGGAGGGGATGGACACTTTTCCTTTGGGGTGTATTATGTACCTGTCGATTGCTTTCTAGGAGTTGCTGCTTGCCTCAGCAGAGGTGCCCTGTTGGTATCACTATTCTCTCTTGCCTGGGCTCCCAGTCTTTGACTTTGTTGGGTATTTTCTGGACTTTATCTTTCCCTCTGGATGGGAGCTTCTGTGGGAGGCTGGTACCTGTTGGCCGTCTTGCCCCTCCCCCAATATGAGCCATTCTTACTTGGAGTTAAGTGATATCTCATTGTAGTTGTGATTTGCATTTGTCTAATGATTAGAGACATTGAGCATCTTTTCATGAGTTTATTGGCCATTAGTATATCCTTATTTGAGCAATTTCTGTTCAAGTCTGTGGCCCACTTTATTATTATCATCTTCATCATTATTATGCTCATATTGTTTGTGATTCATCGAGGGTACAAAGAATTAGGTTACACTGATTGCAGTTGTTAGGTAAATTCCCTCTTGTAAATTTGTGTCCTTCCCCTAAGAGGTGTGCCATGCACTGTGAACCCTCATCCCCCTTCCTCCTTGCCTTTCCCTGATCCCTCATTCCCCTACCCCACCCCTTGTATTAGATCATCTACTACCATCAATGTTAGAATTGAGTAAATCGGATTCTTGCTTCTCCAGTCTTGTGATGCTTTAACTAAGAAGAATTTGTTTCACCTCCATCCAGGTTAATACAAAAGATGTAAAGTCCCCTTCTTTTTTTTTCATGGCTGAATAGTATCCCATGGTATACATATACTGCAGCTTGGGTTGGTGGCCATTTAGATTGTTTCCGTATTTTGGAGATTGGAAATTGAGTTGTGATAAACAGTGTAGTGCAAATGCCCTTCCTTATCATAAAATGATTTAAAGTCTCCATCTTTACATATTTTGTATTAACCTAATGTGGCCCACTTTTTAATGGGGTTATTTGATTGTACCTTGCTGATTTGCTTGAGTTCTTTGTAGATTCTGGAGTTCAGTCCTTTATGAAATGTGTAGCACAGAAACATGTGCCATTTGGTGGGTTGTCTATTTTCTTCTTTGATTATGTCCTTGGGTGTGCAGAAGATTTTTACTCTGATTAGGTCATATTTATTTATATTTTCTGTTCCTAAGATTGCTATTAGTGTCTTCTTCATGAATTCTTTGCCTAGACTGATATTTATAAGAGTTTTTTTATTATTAAATCATAGCTGTGTACATTAATGTAATCATGGGGTACAATGTGCTCGATTTATATAAAATTTGAAATGTTTTCATCAAACTGGTTAACATAGCCTTCATGGCATTTTCTTAGTTATTGAGTTAAGACATTTATATTCTACCCCTAGTAAATTTCACACCTACCCTTCTAAGATGCGCCATAGGTGTGGTCCCACCAATTACTCTCCCTTCAACCATCCTCCCTCCTCCTCTCCCTCTCCCCTTTCCCCTTCTTCTTTTGAGTTATAACTTTCATAAGAAAGCTATACATTGTTTTCATAGTAAGACTGAGAACGTTGGATGCTTTTTCTTCCATTTTTGAGATGCTTTGCTAAGAAGAGTATGTTCCAGCTCCATCCGTGTAAACATGTAAGACGTAAAATCTCCACCTTTTTTTAAGGCTCCATAATATTCCATGGTGTACATATACGACGGTTTATTGATCCATTCATGGGTCGATGGGCACTTGGGCTTCTTCCATGACTTAGCAATTATGAATTGGGCTGCAATAAACATTCTGGTACAAATATCTTTGTTATAATGTGATCTTTGGTCTTCTGGATATACACCTAGTAGGGGAATTATAGGATAAAATGGCAGGACTATTTTTAGATCTCTGAGTGTTCTCCAAACATCTTTCCAAAAGGAACGTATTAGTTTGCATTCCTACCAGCAGTGTAGAAGTATTCCCTTTTCTCCACATCCATGCCACCATCCCTGGTTTTGAGATTTTGTGATGTGGGCTAATCTTACTGGAGTTAGATGATATCTCAAAGTACTTTTGATTTGCATTTCTCTGATGATTAAGGATGATGAGCATTTTTTTCATGTGTCTGTAGGCCATGCGTCTGTCTTCTTCAAAGAAGTTTCTCTTTAAGTCCCTTGCCCAGCCTGACATGGGATCACTTGTTCTTTTCTTGCTAATACATTGATTTCTCTGTAGATTCTGGTTATTATACCTTTGTCAGGGACATAAGCTGCAAATATCTTCTCCCATTCTGAGTGCTGCCTACTTTCTTTACTTACTGTGTTCTTGGCTGTGCAGAAGCTCTTTAGTTTGATGAGGTCCCAGTAGTATATTTTTTGATGTTGCTTCAATTGCCTGGTGGGGAGGGGTCTCCTCATAAATTATTTGCCCAGGTTGATTTCTTCAAGAGTTTTGCCTGTACTTTCTTCTAGTATTTTTATAGTTTCATGTCTTAAGTTTAAATCTTTAATCCAGTGAGAGTCTATTTCAGTTAACGGTGAGAAGTGTGGATCCAGTTTCAGTCTTTTACAGGTTGCCAGCCAGTTCTCCCAGCATCATTCGTTAAATAGGGAGTCTTTTCCCCACTGAATGTTTTTAATTGGCTTGTCAAAGATCAAATAACAGTAAGTAGCTGGATTCATCTCTTGGTTCTCTATTCTAAGCCATTTCTACACAGATCGTGAATACATTCCTATACATGTACCTCTCTGTTTTTGTGCCAGTACTATGCTGTTTTGATCACTGAGTTTTACCAACATTTTCTTCTGGGATTATTATAGTTTCTTGCCTTATGTTAAGTGTTTTTTCCAACATGAATTATTTTTGTGAATGGTGAGATGTGCGAATCCTATTTCAGTCTTTTATATGTGTCTATCCAGTGTTCCCAGCACCACTGATTGAACAGGAATTCTTTTCCCCAGAGCATTTTTTTTTTTCAGGATAATGTGAGAGTACAAACACCTAGGTTACAATATTTGCATTTGTTGGATGGATTCCCTCTTGTGGTTGTGTCCCACCCCCCAAAAGGCGTGCCATATACCCTTACATTGTGCCCATTTAGTCGGAGCACATCAATCCCTCTCTCTCCTCCCCTCTTCTCACTCCCTCGTTCCCCCTTCCCTCAACCTGAATTGAATTGACTTTTTCTCTTATGTGTGTGTGTATTAGATTGTCTACTGGCTTCATATTAGTACTGATTACATTGGATACTTATTTTTCTTTTTTTCTTTTTTTTTTTTAAATTTTATTGAATGATAACTATGTACATTAATGCACTTCTGGGGTACAGTGTGGGGTTTTCGCATGCAATCCGAAATACTTCCATCAAAATGATCAACACAGCCTTCATGTCAGGATACTTATTTTTCCATTCATGTGATACTTCACTAAGAATAATGTGTTTCAACTCCATCCAGGTTAACACAAAATATCCAGTATACTCAGTACTACTATGAAACCAATTTGTAATCACTCACACTTTCATGTGAAAGATGAATTACAACTATAGCCTAGGATGAAGGAGGAAAGGGGAGGGGAAGAGGAAGGGAGGGGGTGGGTCGATAGAAGGTGGGTTCATAGAGTGACCAAACCTATGCAGCATATTGCAAGTCCAAGTTGGACCTATCAGGTATAGAACACAAATGTCTTAACACTATCAGTGGGAAAATGAGGTCAAGACTATGTTAATTAGTAGGATGTAAGCACTCCAATTTGTATAAATAATCAGCACATTGAATCCCATAATGCCATAAATGTGTTCATGATCTACGTAGAAATGGCTAAATAAAAAAATAAATAAAAATCTAAAGTGTCCATCTTTTCATAGCTGAATAATACCACATGTTATACATATACCACAGTTTGTTAATCCATTCTTGGGTTGGTGGAGATTTAGGTTGTTTCCTCATCTTTTTTTTTTTTTGTTTGTTTGTTTTTTTGAGACAGAGCCTCAAGCTATCCCCCTTAGTAGAGTGGCATCACAGCTCACAGCAATCTCCAACTCCTGGACTCAAGTGAGTCTCCTGCCTCAGCCTCCCAAGTAGCTGGGACCACAGGCACCCACCACAACGCCCGGCTATTTTTTGGTTGCAGCCATCATTGTTGTTTTGGCGGGCCTGGGCTGGATTCGAACCCACCACCTTAGGTGTATGTGGCTGGAGCCTTAGCCACTTGAGCCACAGGTGCCGAGCCCCCACATCTTGGTGATTAATAATTGAGCTGCGATAAACAATTTAGTGTAAATGTCCTTATGATGAAATGATTATTTTTCTTCTAGGTAGATGCCTAGTAATGGGATGACAGGGTCAAATGGGAGGTGTAATTTGAGTTCTTTGAGGATTCTCCATATTTTCTCCCAAAGAGGCTATATTAATTTACAGACAACCAACAGTGTAAAAGTCTTCCCTCTCCACATCCATACCAGTTGTGCAGCTGGGACTTTGTGATGTTGGGTATTCTCACTGGAGTTCGGTGATATCTCTGGGTGGTTTTGATTTGCATTTCTCTGATGATTAGAGACAATGAGCGTTTTGTCATATGTTTGCTACCCATTTGTCTGTTTTCCTCAGAGAAGGTTCTGTTCATGTCTCTTGCCCAGTGGTAGATGGGATTGTTTGCTCTTTCTTTTGTTGTTGTTGTTGATTAGTTTGCATACTCTATAGATTCTAGTTATCAACCCGTTGTCAGATTTGTACCATGCAAATACCCTTTCCCATTCTGAAAGTTGCCTTTCTGCTTTACTTTTTGTGTTTTCAGCTTAATTAATGTAGCAACCCCTCGGGCCCCTATGGTCCTGGTCTCGATCACCACAGGAAGGAACCAGGTGTGATGTGAATTAGAAGTACAATCTTGTGGAGGCAAGCTAGCCCTTCTTTGCAAGGTAGCCCTGAGCAACTTCCACGCTAGCCTTTTGTTGAGACCCTACAACACAGGTGAGGGGAGTAATTAACAAATGACTACATGCTGAATGCTCAGGCTCTTCTTCCACATTCTTCCACAAGCAACACCTGTGGACGAATGGCCCGAGGGTCCACCCCCCCCCCAGCTGTAAATCATCTTGCTCAGAGGTTATCTGGCCCTAGGCATCCTCTACAAATTAAGTTCAATTTGTTTATTTGCCTTCTTGCTGCAATTTGCCCTAAAGATATCTTCATAAAATCTTTCACAAGGATGACAACATCAAGAGTTTTTCCCACACTTTCTTCTAAGCTTCTTCTTGTTTCATGTGTTAGGATTTAATCTTTTATCCATCTTCAGACAATTTCTGTAGGTGGTGAAATGTGTGGGTCAAGTTTCACTCTCTTGTATGTGCTCATCCAGTTCTCTCAGCACCATTTGTTGAATAGGAATCTTTTCTCCACTCTATGCTTTGGCTTGGTTTATCAAAGATCAGATGGCAACTAGAGGATGGCTTCATCTCAAGGAACGTGAAAAGGAAGAATACTCCAATCCCAAACCCACCAGAAGAAAAGAAATAACCAAAATTAGAGAAGATTTAAATAAAATAGAAAACAAAAGGATTATACAACAGATCAATAAATCAAAAAGTTGGTTTTTGGAAAAGGTCAAGAAAATCGACAAACCTTTGGCCAACCTAATGAAGAAAAAAAGAGTAAATCTCTAATTTCATCAATGAGAAATGGTAAAGACGAAATCACAACAGACCTCTCAAAAATCAAAAAAATCCTCAATGAATATTACAAGAAACTTTATTCTCAGACATATGAAAATTGGAAGGAAATCGACCAATACTTGGAAGCACACCACCTTCCAAGACTTAGTCAGAACTAAGTGGAAATGTTGAACAGGCCCATATCAAGCTCTGAAATAGTATCAACTATACAAAATTTCCCTAAAAAGAAAAGCCCAGGACCAGATGGCTTCATGTCCGAATTCTACCAAACTTTTAAAGAAGAGCTAACACCTATACTACTTAACCTTTTCCAAAATATAGAAAAAGACAGACTACTACCCAACACATTCTATGAAGCAAACATCACCTTAGTCCCCAAACCTAGAAAAGACCCAACAAGAAAAGAAAATTATAGATCAATATCTCTAATGAATATTGATGCGAAAATATTCAACAAGATCCTAACAAACAGAATCCAGCACCACATCAAACAAATTATACACCATGACCAAGTGGGTTTTATCCCAGGATCTCAAGGCTGGTTCAACATACACAAATCTATAAACATAATACACCACATAAACAAATTAAAAAACAAAGACTATATGATCCTCTCAACTGATGCAGAAAAATCTTTTGACAATATCCAGCATCCATTCGTGATCAGAACACTTAAGAGAATTGGCATAGAAGGGACTTTTCTCAAATTGATAGAGGCCATCTACAGCAAACCCACAGCCAATATCATATTGAATGGAATCAAATTGAAATCTATCACTCAGATCAGGAACCAGGCAAGGTTACCCATTGTCCACATTGCTCTTTAACATCATAATGGAAGTCTTAGCCATAGCAATTAGGGAAGAAAAAGCAATCGAGGGTATTCGCATAGAATCTGAAGAGATCAAATTCTCACTCTTCACAGATGACATGATCATATACCTGGAAAACACCAGGGACTCTTCTACAAAACTCTTAGAAGTGATC
>CAUYQV010105075.1:0-14619 GCA_963574575.1 Galagoides demidoff | reverse complement strand
TGTGGTCCCAGCTACTTGGGAGGCGGAGGCAGGAGACTCGCTTGAGCCCAGGAGTTGGAGGTTGCTATGAGCTGTGATGCCATGGCACTCTACCCAGGGGGATAGCTTGAGGCTCCGTCTCAAAAAAAAAAAAAAAGATTTAACAAGGCAATGCATATGATACACTCTGGACAAAGCCTAGAGTATGGTAAGCACACATAAATGTTAACTATTGTTATCACCACTACTCCTCACTAACAGTATAAGTTTTAACTACAGGTTATTTTGAGCCAAATATTTCCTCCCTAAGATTCTATCTACCCTCTCCCACATAGTGATTGTTATATAACAATAATGCTTATGTGGGAACTATGGCTTTGAATATAGGAATAAAACCGGAAAATGATCATGCAACACAGTAAGAAAGCTCAATGTTTTATAAATCTTTGATTTATAAGTTATCTTTTTTCTAGAATCCTTAACAATTAAAATCTGTATTAAATACCAATACTTAGTTTATATTCATAATAAGGATAACAGCTTTCAGGTGGCGCCTATGGCTCAGTGGGTAGAGCACTGGCCCCAGATACCAAGGGTGGCAGGTTCAAACCCAGCCCCAGCCAAACTGCAATTAAAAAAAAATAGTCAGGCGTTGTGGCAGGTGCCTATAGTCCCAGCTACTTGGGAAGCTGAGGCAAGAGAACTGCCTAAGCCCAAGAGCTAGAGGTTGCTGTGAGCCATGACATCACAGCACTCTACTGAGGGTGACAAAGTGAGACTCTGTCTCTAAAAAGAAAAAAAAAGGATAACAGCTTTCAGAAGTACCAATAAGCTTAATAAACTCCAGAAGCTTGGTATTTAAACATACTGAGGCTTTTAAAAACAACCTTTCTTGTACTTAAATTATTTGAAATATCTAAAAACTTGCATGTTCTTTTTCTTTTCTTGCATTTAAAGATTATACCAACCTCCCTGTGATAGAGTCTTCTCCTTTTCTTCATCTTCTGCAATCATTTCTGCCATCTCAAGGAGATCGGCTTCAAATGGGTGTGTGGGAAGCTTTTCCTTAATGTCTTCAATCTCAGTGACTTTATCTTCGTTATCCATTGAGGATGGAATAACCATAGGTACAGGCATCTGAAAGACCAAGGTAGAGTGAAGAATTTCATAGGCAATAGGTTTTGCCAAAAGCATTATTAGTGAGATGATTTAAGTATTAAAATAATAAACAAATTTCAGCTATAGTATTTTCACCGCTAATGATTAAAACAGTCTTGCTACTTTATTTTTATAAAACTATAGCCATTTAAAAAAAAAAAAATTCAGGGCAGCGCCTGTAGCTCAGTGAGTAGGGTGCCAGTCCCATATACCAAGGGTGGCGGGTTCAAGCCTGGCCCCTGGCCAAACTGCAACAAAAATAGCCAGGTGTTGTGATGGGCACCTGTACTCCCAGCTACTCGGGAGGCTGGCTGAGGCAAGAGAATTGCCTAAGCCCAAGTACTGGAGGTTGCTGTGAGCTGTGACCCCACAGACCTCTACCTAGAGCGGCAAAGTGAGACTTTGTCTCTTAAAGAAAAAAAAAAAAAATCAGGCTTGGCACACATAGCACAGTGGTTACAGTGCCAGCTACATACACCGAAGTTGGCAGGTTTGAACCCAGCCTGGGCCAGCTAACCAATAATGACAACTGCAACAAAAAAATAGCCAGGCATTGTGGTGGGCGCCTGTAGTCCCAACAACTTGGGAGGCTGAGGCAAGAGTATTGCCTGAGTCCAAGAGTTTGAGGTTGTTGTGAGTTGTGATGCCACAGCACTCTACCAAGGGTGACACAGTAGACTTTGTCTCAAAAAAAAATTCAGTAAGTGCTTTTCTGGATATTCAACAAAATATGTCTCTGAATTCTCTAAAAGAGTAATTCCTTAATGCATTTTCATTTTGTTTTTGTGGTTTTATAGCTTTTATTTCTCACTAAACATTTTCTTACAACTGTTTCTCTTAAGAATTCAGAGCCCTGCTTGGTGCCTGTGGCTCAAGCGGCTAAGGCGCCAGCCATATATACCTGAGCTAGCGGGTTCAAATCCAGCCCCGGGCCCGCCAAACAACAATGATGGCTGCAACCAAAAAAAAAACAGCTGGGTGTTGTGGTGGGTGCCTATAATCCCAGCTACTTGGGAGGCAGAGGCAGGAAAATTGCTTGAGCCCAGGAATTGGAGGTTGCCTTGAGCTATGATGCCATGATACACTACTGAGGGCAACAGCTTGAGGCTCTGTCTCAAAAAAAAAAAAAAAAAAATTTAGAGCCCCAAAACTTAAATAAATGTTAAAAAAATCCATTTTTCTTTTTAAAAAAGTGAGAATAATGTAAATCACAAAATCACAGTATTATTTTTTTCACCCTTGCTAAAATCCAGGATTCTAATATGCACCATTTCTGATCTTTTTCTAAGTGCTCTTACTGTATATGAAACCTGTTTTAAAAAGCTGTATCATAATCTCCTCTGAGAAAGCAGGGGACAGACAATAGTCTTATATAAAATCCACCAATAAGTAACAATGTTCTTATGAAAACAGTCAATCAGAATCATGAATATTTCACTAGCAAGTGAGAAGTTTCTTTACAGAGCTGTAAAACTTTAATGAGGGAAAAATACATGCTAAATTAGCCTTAATCACTAAATGAGTACTCACTGGAACTGGAATTCCAAATGGAACTGGAGCATACTGAGTATAAAGATGAAGGGGTATGGGCACAAACACTGGTACGGGAACTGGCACCACAATAATTTGGGGCTGACTTGGAGTGTCTTCTAATTAAAAACAAAATGACAAGAAAATAAAAACAGTTAGAAACATTTTAATAAAATTCCAAACACAAAAAAAGTTTATGGAAATTTATGGTTTAAACTAAGTATAATCTATGATTCTAGGACTTCTTACAAAGGGGAAATAACTAATGTAGCAAAAAAGAGGCCCGAGTATACCTCTGTCAAAAAATTGGGTAATATAATAAAAATCAGTAATGTGAGGATTATATAAATGTAGGACATAAAAATTATTTTCAGGATATAATTTAGATGAATGATGAGAAAGAACTGAAACAGTGATCTTAGGGGGATGGAAAACTGCTAAAATAAGTAAGTAGGACATGCTACAGAAGAAAATGAATAGATAGAGGGGCCATTTTCAGGAGGGTATAATGTCCATTTTAAAATCATCTGTAGCAGACGGTGGGGAGCTACTACAGATTTGTTAGCACAGAGCAAGGTGATGAAAACAGCATCAAAAAAGGTTAATTTGGCTATTTTAGCTAGGAATAAAAAACATATCAACTGTTAAAGAAGGAAGCGATTATAATATGTAGGGCTAAGATGATAAGGGTCTATTCCAGGTAATGATGTAGGTTACACCTACAAAAAAGAAATAGACCTAGTAGATGTTCTCAGTATTTAAAAGACAGAGTATGGAGGGAAAAAACATAGGAGAAAATGAGAAGATGAAGGAGTCATTCTATTATTTAACAAATGCAGATGGTCCCTTAGTTCAACTTAACAACTGCTCAATTTTCATGGTGTGGAAGTGACATGCATTCAGTATAAACTGTACAGTATTCAATAAATTACATGAGATATTCAACATTATATTATAAAACGGGATTTGTGTTGGATTACTCTGCCCAGCTACAGGCTCATGTAAATGTTCTGAGCATATATAAAATAGACTAAGCTACTAATCTACTATGTTTGTTAGATTAGGTATATTAAACGAATTCTCTTCTTACAGTAGTTTCAACCTATGATAAGAAGGAACTATATGCCAAAAAATATGTTAGGCAACTACAAAATCATTTATGTAGAAGAAAGGTAATACTACTGACCAATAAGAGAAAAGCTGACAATTTGGGGAAATTTCCCAGGGTTAGAGGGGGAGGAAATAACATGGGATCAATTTCACTAAAATACAGTGGATATTTAAAAAAGTTACTCAGTTAGAGATGTCTGATAACCAAACTACGTAATAATAAATAAATTACTACTGACATAACAAAAAGAAAAAATACAAGTTATTTATTTATAGTCTTGCTATTTCTACGTGGTCCATGGACCAGTAGCATTAAGTTCACCTGGGAGATCACAACAAATACAACATCTCAGGCCCCACTGAATACTTAACAAAATTCCTATTCATATGCATATTAGTGTTTGAGAAGCACTGAACTACAGCATAACACTTAAGATCTAGAAATGAAGGATTTCTTTCTAGTTTAAAAATTTCAGGGCTTTTGGATGCCAGCAGCAGAGGGCTACACAGACCCATTCCTTACTGAAATAGACAAAGTGGATGAAAACTATTAAAAAAAGCTATTTAAATTCTTGGGAAATTGCCCTAAAGGCAATCAGCAAATAAAAAAAATTATTCAAGGCTCGGCGCCTTTGGCTCAATTGGCTAAGGCGCCAGCCACGTACACCTAAGATGGCAGGTTCGAATCCCCAGCCGAGGCCCACCAAACAACAATGGCTGTAACCAAAAAATGGCCGGGCATTGTGGCGGGCGCCTGTGGTCCCAGCTACTTGGGAGGCGGAGGCAGGAGACTCGCTTGAGCCCAGGAGTTGGAGGTTGCTATGAGCTGTGATGCCATGGCATTCTGCCCAGGGGGATAGCTTGAGGCTCCGTCTCAAAAAAAAAAAAAAAAAATTCAAGAAAATCTATTAAAATTTGGTAATAATAGTGAGTCTGTGACATTTCGGCCACCACCTGCTCCATCCTCCCAGTTCAGCTCAATCTGACAGAAGCACCACTTTGGGTATCCGGCCAGAAAGCACAGGCTTCTTTCCCCTTAGCTTCCAATCAAGGCTAACCATATCCCACCAAGAGGGCAGCAGACAAGGATGTCATGAGTACTAATTTGGGTAACATACAAGGAATCAAATACATCACCTGGGAAATAGTGGATACTCAATGTAAACAGATCTCACATTTCTTTCCATTAAAAAAGAAAAAATAAAGAAAGATCAAGGAACATACCTGTCTGGCATTCTTTGTTTTGGTTATGTGGTTTGCAAGAGGTGGCTTTAGTCTGTGTGATAGGTTTACATAATAAAGCTTTGTTCTTCAAAAGCCTTGGAGGTTGGGAAGGTGGCAGTTTCAGGGCATCTGTTTGTGTACTTGCCTAGTAAAAAAAAAAAATTCAGAAATCAAAGAGATTTTTTAAATCCTATTACTAGAAATATAATTTTAAAATAGACTCAGTGCCTGTAGCTCAGCAGCTAGGGTGCAAGCCACATATACCAGACCTGATAAGTTTGAACCCAGCCCAGGCCTGTCAAACAACAATGACAACTACAACCAAAAAATAGCTGAGTGTTGTGGCGGGCGCCTGTACTTCCAGCTACTTGGGAGGCTGAGGCAAGAGAACTGCTTAAGCCTAAGAGTTTGAGGTTGCTGTGAGCTATGATGCCATAGCACTCTACTGAGGATGACACATAGTGAGAAATAAAAAAAATTTTTTTTAAATAAAAATCATGGCTCGGCACCTGTGGCTCAAGTGACTAATGCACCAGCCACATACACCTAAAGTGGAGGGTTCAAATCCAGCCCAAGCCCGCCAAAACAACAATGACAACTGCAACCAAAACATAGCCAGGTGTTGTGGCGGGCACCTGTGGTCCCAGCTACTTGGGAGGCGGAGGCAGGAGACTCGCTTGAGCTCAGGAGTTGGAGGTTACTGTGAGCTGTGATGCCATAACACTCTACCCAGGGGGATAGCTTGAGCCTCGGTCTCAAAAAAAAAAAAGTAAAATAAAAATCATCTTAAGTGGTGCCTGTGGCTCAAGGAGTAGGGCGCCAGCCCCATATACTGGAGGTGGCGGGTTCAGACCCAGACCCCGCCAATAAATAAATAAATAAATAAAAATAAGAATCATCTTGGAATTACATGGAAGACATAGTATATATTCAACTAAACATTGAATAACTAAACAACTAAATATATACAGTGAGAATACTGTATTCCTGAAATAGTTATAGTACTAGAATATTTTAATAACTACACACTACTCTGAAAGCATCTAATTACTATTTCTGTTTACCAAGAAAAATGCTATTTCTATTGTGACATCTTGTTGCTCAAAAACAATGTTGGCTGAGTTTAAAATGAGAACTCTTGGCCAGGTATGATAGTGGCTCACCCCTGTAATCCTAGCACTTTGGAAAGCAGAGATGGGAGGATAGCTTGAGGCCAGAAGTTTGAGGTTGCAGTGAGTGTTGATGGTGTCACTGTACTCTAGCCCAAGACACAGAGGCAGACCCACCCCCCCAAAAAAAATTAATAAATAAAACAAAATTAAAACTCTTACTTCTTGAAAGTCTTAGAAAACTTAGTTTCAAAGTAACTAGAAGTAACAGAATCACTTATGATAATTTAAATAATAAGTAACTTGGAAAAAGACACTAAAATTATCCTAGAGATCAGGAAATAATTAAAAATACCACTGCTCCCATCGTAAGTTTTTTTCATTATTTATTTTCTCCTTTCAAGAGATAAAATAGAAAATATTAATGAGTTTTTTAAAAAGGAAATTTTTTTACTGTATAATCTGTACTGGGCAGGGAGATAAGCTACATTTTATAAGTATTTTATTTGTAATCTAAGTATATTATAAAACACCCCAAAAAGACCTTTATGCCCAAATTCTGTACAATTTTCTTTAATTCTGTACAATTCTTTAAAAAACCTTCAGTAAGTACATAAAGAGAGCAAACATTCAACAAAATTAAGTACATAAAAGATCTACTTAAATAACCAGAAAACAAAGATTCTGAAACAAAGATTAAATGAGTTCATGACATTTTATATAGTAAAGAATGAGGGTGGGTATATTAGCTCAGACATATTAATACTGCATAAAAATGAAAAATTAATACAGTGATAATACCAATAAAAATAATAAAACTTACATCCCCAATGATTTTCGCTGTTACTGTTGGAACTGCACCTTGATATAAATCAAAACAATATATTTAGGATCTCTTACAATTATTTAACATTAGCACTAAAAGTTGATAATCAGTCCACAAACACAAAGCCTCATGCTAAGAATAAGCATCATCTTAATTTAATTCAATGAAAGATACTAGTAATATTAAAGTAATATTTGAGAAAAATGGATACAGAACTTGTGAAAACACTATTCAATGCTATCACAGCCTGCAGTGCATCACCAGTCCTACAGATGAATGTGTCAAACAGGCTCAGTGCCTGTAGCTCTGTGGTTAGGGTGCTGGCCACATACACTGAGACTGGCAGGTTCAAACCTGCCCTGGGCCAGCTAAACGACAATAACAATTGCAACAAATAAATGGCCGGGCATTGTGGTGGGCGCCTATTGTCCCAACTACTTGGGAAAATGAGGCAAGATAATCGCTTAAGCCCAAGAGTTTGAGGTTGCTGCGAGCTGAGATGCCATAGCACTCTACCAAGGGCCAGAGCAACATAGTGAGATTCTGTCTCAAAACAAAACACCAAGGGCAAGGGCAACATAGTAAGACTCTGTCTCAAAACAAAAGAAAACAAAACAAAACAAAAGAAGAAGAATGTATCAACCATAAGGAAACAGTCACTGATGGAAAAAAGTTAGAGAACTATTATATCCTCCTCAAAAAGGCTAGAAAAATGCTTTCAAATCAAGCCATACCTTGTAAGACACTGTTAGAATTCACTGTGGGCTGAGCAGCAGGAGCACTAGCCAATGATACTACATTAGCTATAACTGGAGTTGAATCTTTTCTCAGAGTTGGGGGCCCTGCTGAAGCAGCTTGAGCCATGGAAACATTTGCTGGTTAAAATAAACAAAAATAAGGAAAACTCATGTAATTTATATGAGAAACCAACATCTCAAGGAAGTTAAACAATGCTTTCAGGTTTGAATAATTTCTGCTAAAGTAAAAAGTTGCTTCAGAATTAACTGGGTTTTGGTTTTCTATTTTTTAATTAGTGCAACTTGAAAGTCTTCGTCATCTTTGTGTAAAAATGCAACAGACAGTCCCACTTAATAATCAACACAAAAATCCCCAAAGGTACAATCTCACTGATGAATGTGAGGTAGATTTAATGGACATTTAAGCCAAATGTGTTCCTTAAATCATGCCTTCACATAGAAAAAATTTTTTAAAGTTTCTAGAGTAGGCTCGTGTAGACCTTGCTTCTATTTGTAAACAAAACTATACTTAAACTTTTCTAGCTTTTGAGATACTACTCGTTTTGTCTTTAAACCATAAAGTTTTTGAGTCTAAATGGCCTAACTATGCAGATGGTGTATTTAAAAGGCTATATGATTTAGACTTTATGCCTTTTCTTATTACAGGTAGTCTCGAAGCTTTTTAATAAGGAAACCAATTATACCCAATTACAAAACATTAACTATTATCCTTTGCCATAAAGTTCTTACAGAGTTTATCTAATTCAATATGCTCAACAGAAACCTAAATTCTCATTTTTACACAGTTTTAGTATTATACACTCAGTAAAAAAGAATCTAAATCTTAATGCCATTTAACAAAAGGAAATGAATGTTTTATAAAAATAATGACAACCATTTACAGTTCCTGAGCTATAAAACAGTACTTAGTTCCTGGCATTCATCAAAGATTCCAGTTATCACTAAAGTTTAATTTTACCTGCACTGTTTTGTGAAGGTGGGTCACATACACTTTGCTGATTACAAAACATTAAGATACAAAGTAGATTACAAAAATGTTTCATTTCCCCTCGCCACTTCAAGGACTCATTGAGTTTACCCTGTCGCTTACAACCATCACATTTGGCCATCTGAAAAGGAAAAAAAATAGTAAAGGAGTGAGAGCCAAAATATCTGCAGTCTTACAGGGGATATTAATTTAGAATTCAGAACATAAAATTAAAGGTTGACTGTCTCAAAATGGTATTTCTCTATTAGTGACTTTATATTAATTTTTAAAACCATGTAAATATGATAGAGACTCACTAAATAGCATTTAAGAAACAAATAAGTGAAAATAAAGGCTATCTTCCTCAAAGACTTCAGAAGACAAATTTGCATCATTTAAATAATAAAAGAATAAAGTAATAATGTTAAATATTTTGGTATCTTCAGACTCATGTGTCTCCTATAGGAAATTAAAGGAATAAAATTTCAATGACATTAATAAATTTGTTCCTAAATTTTAATTAATTGCTATAGAGTATGAACAAATATTTTATAAAGTTTTTTTTTTTTTTTTTTTGCGACAAAGTCTCACTTTGTAGTCCTCTGTAGAGTGTCACTGCATTACAGCTCACAGCAACCTCCAACTCTTTGGCTTAAGCAATTCTCTTGCCTCAGCCTCCCAAGTAGCTGGAAGTACAGGCACCCACCACAACACTCAGCTTTTTTTAGAGACAGGGGTCTCACTCTGGCTCAGGCTGGTTTCAAACCTGTGAGCTCAGGTAATCCACCTGCCTCGACCTCCCAGAGTGCTAGGATTATAGGTGTGAGCCACCATGACTGCCACTTTAAAGTTTTAAATCATGAAATTGCCCTTCATACTAAGTGAAATTTTAAAAGGGAATAATTAATTTAACTCAAAAACCCAGGAATGTTAATTATATTTACCTGATAGAACAAGAGTGTGTATTTAGACATGCATTCTTCACAACAGAACTCTTCCACCTTTCCCCCCAAATTATTCTGTATCAATTTGGGAGAGGTCTGTAAACAATAACTGCACATTTTACAGTGATTTCGCCAGTGTTTTGCCAATTCATGTTTATAAAGCAATTTGCAACCTACAAATCAGGAAAGGTAAATTTAACATTAGGGAAAAATTAATTATCTACATCTTTAATTTAAATGGCCTAGGATAAAGTTGAGTCCTGACCAATTAACAGATTAAGAAGATTAGAGGATCAAAACTAGCATTTTTTTTAAATGAAATAACAGGATAGGACAAAGTAGAGAATACTAAATTGCATCACATATAGTAAATTTTCTTTCATGCAACTTATATTATTTGGGTATGCAAAAATATACTGGGTCACAATGTAAAATGTATTTCTTCTTTTGTGCAGTGGTCCAAAGGCTTGAAAGCCACTGGACTAGAGCAAAACATTATAAATGACTAACACATCATATTAATAAACACAGTCATATTAAAAAACAATCTACTTCATGCTGATTACTAAGAAACACAATGGCTGTTTAAAACAATAAAAATATAAACTTAGGATGCTACTATAATTTAAGGCATTCCATTTAGAAATAAGTGCAAGAATGTAAAAGACCTTTGAGTTCCCCATCAACCTAGTAATATTAAATACATCACGTTCTTCTGCCTCTTTGAAGATCTTTCACTTCATTTTAATATCATTAAGACTAGACCAAAAAAAAAAAAAAGAACTAAGTATAAACAAATAAAAAGGCTTTGGCATGGTAAGTCAAGGATAAGTAAACTTACATATTCATAGCTTGAATAATCAACTACTTTTAAAACAACCAACATGCTCAGTAAAATAATCTTCTATCTTTACCTTCACTACAAAATGACTTGTCAGCACCTGAGAATCGTACAGTCTCCTTTACAATTTTCTCAATTTTACAATATTCACACATTGCCATTACATTATTTATCTTCTTATATTCATCAGAACAATTCTTGCCACAGAACTGAAACATTTTACCCTGCAAAGAAATAATCATTAAGTACTAATTTAACATTTGGTTTGTCTTATATAAATCCTCATTCTTTTCATGAGCCTATACTTTACCTTATAGTCAAGAAGTTCTGGTTTTGTGGCAAAAAGACGATTACAGTGTTGACATTTGATTTTCACCACACCTCCTGCAAACCCAACATGCTGGGACTGGGCAGCAAGACGCTGGAGACCAGCTGCAGCAGAACTACTGATGGAAGAGGGAGAAGCAGCAGAGGTATTGCCTCCCCCTGCTGACACTGTTGAACCTGTGGGGATGCTTACAATTACTTGGCCCTGAGATAGGGGCACTACTGAAGAATTCATTCCAGTTGGTTTGTTGAATAAATTCTGAAAAAAAACAAAACAGCAAACAAATCAGTTAAATCATATGTTCAGACAAATACGCATTGCATGCTTATATTATACAAAGCATAATTCTAGGCATGTAAGGAATATGAGTGACTAGGCAAAAATCCCTGCTTTTGAGCAGCTTATAACTGAATGGTGGGGAATCTCATTTATGACCACATAAAATAATTGAACTACTAATCTTCAAAAATGGTATCTTCCCAATAGATAATCTAGGTAATAACAGTACTATTTAATTGTATAGAAGGTAATTAAATGACATACCTCTAAATATAGGATGAACTAAGAATCTACGTTTAATAGAACTGAAATAGAAACTCAGACAATCCAGGCACTAGTAAACACCTAATATGTTTACATTACTACAGTAGGTGTCTTAGTGACTGAAGAGGAGAAGATTTCTGAAGCCATACCTGGAAAGCTATTACACAACTGTAGCTGCAGAAGTTACGTATACTTCCATCTGACATGGCTAGGTGATACTGAGGGATTGCTGAGGTTTTACAACTGTTACACTGAACTTGTACACCTTAGCGAATCAAAATAAAATAAGTATAAGTAATATATACAAATGTACACAAATGTATGAGAAATAAATATTATATAATATACAAAAAATGAAGGGCCAGGTTAAGTTGCAGCAACTGAAACTAAATTCAAAGCATCTCAATCATGTCACATATAGACAAAAACTAACTTAACATTAAAAACTTTAATTTTTATGTAAAAGTAGTCATGGTCCATCCTGAAACTGTAAAATAAATGAATCTTAAATCAGGTGTGATAAAGAAAATACATTAAAGAAGCCATATAAAATTCTATTGGTAAGACTTTAAGGCCTCAATATACATACAAGTAAATAAATAATCAGGGTAGGTGATATTTTACAACAATATTTTGAAATATTTTAAATCTGCCTTAAAAATCAACTAAATCTGCAGAATAATCTATACCACAAAAACAAAGCAATAACCCTTATATTTTCAATTATTATATTTCATAGTTTATAAAACCAGTATTACCTGCAGAAGTAACCATTTTAACTCTGTAAGCAGATAAGCAATTAACAGAACAGAAAAGCTCTGTCTTCCCCAAGCTATTGGTATTTTCAATCATTTCTGCTGAGGATCTCAACGATTTGCAAAGCGCACATGGAGTAATTTTGGCTGATTTCTATTAAGAAAATAAAAGAACATTCATTTTTACCAAATTCCTAATAAAAGCATAACTCCTTGAATGTTTATACTAAAAGCTGTTAAAATATATGATTGTTTTGGAGACAGAATCTCACTCTGTTGCCCAGGCTAGAGTGCCATAGCATCACCCTACCTTACAGCAACCTCAGACTCCTGGGTTCAAGCAACCTCCCACCTCAGCCTCCTAGCTAGTTAGGACTACAGGCACCCACCACAATGCTCAGCTCATTTTTATTTATTTTTTAGAAGAGATGGAGTCTCGCTCTTGCTCAGGCTGGTCTTGAATGCCTGAGCTCAAGCAATTCTCCCAAAGGGTGTTAAAATATTTTATTTATGTATATAAGCATGTATGTATGTATGTATTTAATTTTTTATTAGAGACAAGAGTCTCACTTTGTGCACTGGAGTGAAGTACCATGGTGTCAACATAGCTCATAGCAACCTCAAACTCTTGGGCTCAAACCATCCTCATTCTGTCTCAGCTTCCCAAATAGCTGAGAGACTATAGACAACTACAAATTTTCCTCTTTTAAGCAGAGACAGGGTCTCCCTCTTACTAAGGCTGGTCTCAATCTCTGAACTCAACAGATGCACCAGCGTTGGCCTCCCAGAGTGCTAGGATTACAGGCATGTGCCTGGCCTGTTGAAATATTTTAAATCAGAGCATTTCAAACATTTATGATTACAATTCTCAATGAGAAATGTAAGTAAATTTACAAAGTGACCTATGAAACACATATTCCTGAGATTCGGCATTTGCATATTATGTATGTATATAAAACTGAAAAAAAGTTTTATAGAGCAATATATATCATGATAACGTGTAATGCACTTTGATCTTTGCTATTTTTCCATTCTGTTCTGCTTTATTAAAAAGTAATGCTGGTTATAACCCTAGTAATTAATTGGGTATAACCATAGATTTTTTTTAGGGTGTGACCATAATTTTAAAATCTTTTTAACATTACTTTTTCTTTCTTTACAGAAAGGGTCTCACTCTATCACTCATCATGGAATAGAGTGGTACTATCACAGCTCACTACAACCTCACACTCCTGGGCTCAAGCAATCCTCTGTCTTAGCCTCTCGAGTAGCTGGGACTGCAGGCATGCACCACCACCCTCAGCTAATATTTTTTATATTTTGTAGAGACAGGGTCTTGTTATGTTGCCAAACTGGTTTTAAACTCCTGATCTTGGCTTTGGGCCCATAGCCCAGTGGTTAGGGTGCAGGCCACATGCACCAGGGCTGGTAGGGTCAAACCCAGCGCAAGCCTACTAAATAACAATGGTAACAACAAAAATATAGCCAGGTGTTGTGGCGGGCACCTGTAGTCCCAGCTACTTGAGAGGCTTAGGCAAGAGAATCACTTAAGCCCAATAGTTCGAGGTTGCTATGAGCTGTGACACCATAGCACTCTACTGAAGGTGACACAGTGTGACTTTGTCTCAAATAAATAAATTAAATAAATAAATAAACTCCTTATCTCCTGGTCCAATACTCCCACTTCAACCTCCCAAAATGCTGGATTACAGGTGTGAGCCACCACACTAAACCTATAGTTTTAAAATTTTTATAACATAGCATGGAGTTCATGCTCGTATACTATACTACCCTAAAAATTGTAAGAACCCCCACCAAAGGTACTATACCTAGCAATAAAATGTGACTTTAAGGAAACTGATAAACATATTAGAAAACTAACTGTCAGGAGGCTAGGAGAGGTGGCTCACATCTGCACTCCTAGCACTGTGGGAGGCCAAGGTGGGTGGAACCCTTGAGGTCAGGGGTTTGAGACTAGCCTAAGCAAGAGGGAGGCCCCATCTCTAAAAGTAGCTGGGAGTTGTGGCAGGTGCCTGTAGTCCCAGCTACTCAGGAGGCTGAAGTAAGAGGATTGCTTTAAGCCCTAGAGTTTAAGGTTGCTGTGAGCTATGATGCCATAGCACTCTACTGAAGGGAACAAAGTGATACTCTCTCAGGGGGTGGGGGGGACCCTAATTGTCAAATATTCTACCACTAATAACAAAAAAGTACTCTATTAATAAAGTGGGAGCAAACCTCGGATATCACAGGGTCCAAATATAAATAAAGAGTCTGGGCTCGGCGCCTGTGGCTCAATCGGCTAAGGCGCCAGCCACGTACACCTAAGGCGGCGGGTTCTAATCCCCAGCCCGGCCCGCCAAACAACAATGATGGCTGCAACCAAAAAATGGCCAGGCGTTGTGGCGGGCGCCTGTGGTTCCAGCTACTTGGAGGTGGAGGCAGGAGACTCGCTTGAGCCCAGGAGTTGGAGGTTGCTATGAGCTGTGATGCCATGGCACTCTACCCAGGGGGATAGCTTAAGGCTCCGTCTCAAAAAAAAAAAAAAAG
>CAUYQV010105069.1:0-16135 GCA_963574575.1 Galagoides demidoff | reverse complement strand
AGCCATCATTGTTGTTTGGCGGGCCGGGCTGGGGATTCGAACCCGCCACCTTAGGTGTATGTGGCTGGCGCCTTAGCCAATTGAGCCACAGGCGCCGCCGATAATTTCTTTATTTCCCTCAAGATGCTGAGAAATGAGATTCCTTGGTAGTTTTGACACCTGACAATTTTTTTAGAGGGATTACAATTTGATAAGAGAAGTACTGGCCCACATTCCCTGAGATTATGAAGACAGGGTTCTTACTGTTTCTGAGATAGTAAACATAAAACTCTGAAAGACAGCCACTTTCAACTCTCCTTGTTCTTCCTAAATAAAATCTTTCTGTGTTACCCTAGAAAAAAAATCTCAAAGAGAAAGGTAATTCTTACCTTTCTGTAAATCTTCCTTAAGTGACTTGACTTGCAAAAGCAGAGGGCTAGAAAAGAAAGCAACAAAAAGGTGAGATACCGTAAGCAGTAATTCCCCAGCTTTCTTCATTCCCCACAAAAAGCAAACAGATCACTGTGGACATATTGTAACTTGTACTACAACAATAGGAGAAAATTCCCTTAGAAACAAGGAAAGTTACATAGACACTAAAGAAAATGGACAAATGCTACAGAATTTTTCAGAGCTGTCATCTCATCTTTAAAACATAAAGACTATTTTTGAAAATGTATTGGTTTACCAAATCCTAGAGGGCATGAGCATTGTTTAAAAGCCTTTACTAGCCTGTCCACCTTTCACCCTTACACAAAATATCATTTAGGACCAGTAGGCTGCCCAGTTCTCTTGATCCTAACAGGATGCTCACCTGAATTCATCGTTGGGGTGAGCAATCTCTACAATGTCTCCAAGCTTGATGTGAGGAAACACTTTTGGGTTCACAACTAGTTCATCATCTGAAAGATAATTCAGAGATCTCAATTAGAATTCACACTCATTTGGGTGACAGGTACACTGTGTATGTTCTTACAATGGGTCCTCACAACCCACCATGCTGGTATTACTACCTCACGGGCGGGTGAGTTTTCATTTTGTTTTATTATTATTATTATTTTCTTTTTTTGTAGAGACAGAGTCTCACTCTATCACCCTAGGTAGAGTGCCGTGGCGTCACATAGCTTGCAACCTCCAACTCCTGGGCTTAGACAATTCTCTTGCCTCAGTCTCTGGAGCAGCTGGGACTACAGGCACCTACAACAACACCCAGCTATTTTTTTTTGTTGTTGTTGTTGCAGTTTGGTCAGGGCAGCTTGATCCCACCACCCTCAGTATATGGGGCCAGTACCCCACCCACTGAGCCACAGGTGCTGCCCCTATTTTATTATCATTATTATTATTATTTTTTTTTTTAGAGACAGAGTCTCACTTTGTTGCCCTCAGTACAATGCCATGGTGTCACAGCTCACAGCAACCTCCAACTCTTGGGCTTAGGTTGATTCTCTTGCCTCAGCCTCCCTAGTAGCTGGGACTATAAGCGCCCACCACAACACCTGGCTATTTTTTGTTGCATTTTGGCTGGAGCCGGGTTTGAATCCGCCACCCTCAGTATATGAGGCTAGCGCCCTACTCACTGAGCCACAGGTGCCATCCTGCATTTCCATTTTAAATTAAGGTTTGGAATGACTAAATCTAGTGGGTAGCTGAGTGGAACACTGCTCGAGTATTCTTGTTTTTGAACCCCCTGCTCTTTCTGTAACACTATTTCTACTATCCCAGGGGGAAAAGCAGCCCTTGGTATCTGGACATCAGGCCTCTGGAACACCCTTTTATTCCCTCAAATATTATTCAGCCATCCCCAACCTATTTGGCACCAGGGACTGGTTTCATGGAAGACAATTTTTCCATGTATGGGAGTGGGATGGGATGGTGTCAGGATAATTCAAGTGCATTACTTTTTCACCTCACACCATCACACATTAGATTCTCATAAGAAGCATACAACACAGCCAAGCACAGTGGCTCATGCCTGTAATCCCAGCACTTGGGAGGCTGAGGTGGGTGGATTGCCTGAGCTCAGAGGTTTGAGACCAATCTGAGCCACAGCAAGACCTCATCTCTTTAAAAAATAGCTTGGGTGTTGTGGTGGGCTCCTGTGTCCCAATGACAGGGGAGGCTGAGGCAAGGGGATCACTTGAACCGAAGAGTTTGAGGTTGCTGTGAGCTAAGATGCCCCAGCACTCTACCCAGGGTGATCAAGTGAGATTCTGTCTCAAAAAAAAAAAAGCAGCAGTAGCATACAACCTAGATCCCTAACATATGCAGATTACAGCAGAGTTTGCACTGCTATAAGAATCTAACTTGGGGCCAAGTGCAGTGGCTCGTGCCTATAATCCCAGCACTCTGGGAGGCTGAGGCAGGTGGATTGCCTGAGCTCAGGAGTCTGAGATCAGCCTGAGCAAGAGGGAGACCCTGTCTCTAAAAATAGCTAGGCAGTGTGGCGGGCACCTGTAGTACCAGCTACTTGGGAGGCTGAGGCAAGAGTTTGGGGTTGCTGTGGGTTATCAGCACTCTACCAAGAACAACAAAGTGAAACTGTCTCAAAAAAAAAAAAAAAAAAAAAGGTCTAACTGGGCTGATGTGACTGCAGGAGCAGCTCAGGCAGTAATATGAGGGAGCAAGGGAGCAGCAAGCCATAAACACAAGTGGAGCTTCAAGTTGAGCTTTGCTTGCTCACCTACCTGGCTGCTCACCTCCTGCTGTGGGGTCCAGTTCCTAACTGGTCACAGCCTGGTAGCAGTCCACAGCCCAGGGTTGGAGACCACAGATGCACGTCGCATACACCAAGAACAAAACAGGCTGGCTTCCACAGACACAGCACAATCCCTTATATTTATACAATGTTCAAAGAATTTCCCACACACTGCCATAAAATGATGCTCACAATAAATATTTGGATCTAACATGAGTGAGGAAATAACTTCGGAGATTAAGTTACTTGCCTATGGTTGGACAGCTAGTAACAGGATTGCCAGGACTGACTGGTCCCAGGTTCCTTCTCCTTAAAGCTCATCACCTCTCTTGCAGGTCATAAAAATCAAGCCAAACAAAATGGCCTGGGGCAACGCCTGGGGCTCGGTGGGTAGGGCACCGGCCCCATATATGGCCCTGTATACCGAGGGTGGCGGGTTCAAACCCAGCCCCAGCCAAACTACAACAAAAAAAATAGCTGGGTGTTGTGGCAGGCACCTGTAGTCCCAGCTACTACAGAGGCTGAGGCAAGAGAATCACCTAAGTCTAGGAGTTGGAGGTTGCTGTGAGCTTGTGAAGCCAAAAATGGCCTGGACTTCCAAGTGCAGCACCTGATCAGGGAAAAAACTTCAGGTACCAGTTAACATTAGGGTCCATGGCTTCAGATGCTTGTCTACCTCCCCCATCCCCCCAATCCGTATCAGGGATAGAGAGAATTCTTTTAAATATTACAAACTCAGCATTTTTTTTTTTTTTGATGTGCAGGTCTACTGAGGCCTGAACTTTATTTTTATTTATTTATTGTTTTTTAGAGACAGTCTTACCCTGTCGCCCTCAAGTAGAGTGCCGTAGTGTCACAGCTCACAGTGACCTCCAGCTTTTGGGCTTAGGTGATTCTCTTCCCTCAGCCTCCCAAGTAACTGGGACTACTGGTGCCCACCACAATGCCCAGCTATTTTTTTGGTTGCAGTTTGGCAAGGGTCGAGTTCGAACCTCAGTATATGGGGCTGGTGCCCTACTCACTGAGCCATAGGTGCCGCCCACAAACTCAGAATTACAAAGAAATAATGATTGTTTTGTTGCTTTGAGAGGAAGGACATCACCTTTAATTATGCTAACACCATGAGAAATAGATCCAGATTTCAAATATAATCAGACCCAGCTTGGCACCTGTGGCTCAAGTGGCTAAGGTGCCAGCCACATACACCTAAGGTGGTGGGTTCGAATCCAGCCCGGGCCCACCAAACAACAATGACAGCTGCAACCAAAAAATAGCTGGGCGTGTGGCAGGCACCTATAGTCCCAGCTACTTGGGAGGCAGAGGCAGGAGACTCGCTTGAGCCCAGGAGTTGGAGGTTGCTTTGAGCTTTGATGCCACAGCACTCTACCCAGGGGACAGCTTGAGGCTCTGTCTCAAAAAAAAAAAAAACAAATATAATCAGACCCAAGAAAAATTCATCCTAGTAAAATGAAGCATTGGGTTAATCCCAAATTTTATTTGGTAAGTTTCCTTTGACAGTTTTGTGCTAAATCCTTTATGAACGGCTCGGCGCCTGTGGCTCAATCGGCTAAGGCGCCAGCCACGAACACCTAAGGTGGTGGGTTCGAATCCCCAGCTCGGGCCCGCCAAACAACAATGATGGCTGCAACCAAAAAATGGCCGGGTGTTGTGGCGGGTGCCTGTGGTCCCAGCTACTTGGGAGGCGGAGGCAGGAGACTCACTTGAGCCCAGAAGTTGGAGGTTGCTATGAGCTGTGATGATGCCATGGCACTCTACCCAGGGGGATAGCTTGAGGCTCCATCTCTAAATAAATAAATAAATAAATAAATCCTCTATGAAGCCTCCCCCAACATCTATAGTTTGAATTAAACCCCTGAGCACATACTTCCTTCTGCTTGGTACATTTCCTTTTTGCATGTTTGTCTCATTAAGCTGAAAGATACTTACAGACAAGGAACTTTGTCACATTTATAAACTTTATGTTTAGCACAGTTACGCACCTAATAAATATCTGTTGCCTATATTTTTATATAGTCCTATGGAAGACTGGGAACAGAACCTAGCTACCTTTATCTTGTATACATGAAAATGTGAACTTATATACATTGTATACACTATATATACTGTATCCTTCCCTCTGCTGAAAGTTATTTTTGTTGCCTTTTCAACTATGCTCCGTGAATATTCACGCAACATTAATAGCACATAGTCTCCGTGCCTGTAGCACAATGGTTACAGTGCCAGCCACATACACTGAGGGTGGCGGGTTCAAACCCAGCCCAGGCCAGCTAAACAACTGCAACAACAACAACAACAACAAAATAGCCAGGCATTGTGGCAGGCACCTGTAGTCCCAACTTGGGAGGTTGAAGCAAAAGAATCACTTAAGCCCAAGAGTTTGAAGTTGCTGTGACCTGTAACACTACAGCACTCTACAGAGGGCCACATAGTGAGACTCTGTCTCAGAAAAAAAAACATTAATAGCACATAAAGTATGATGTTAATAATATAAAGTGCATTTTAGCAGAAATTGTATTTTAAGTATAGTAATGCCTGGCATATCCTTGTCCTAGTAATCATAATGGCTACATTTATTGAGCAGACACTGTTACTCTACTAAATGCTTTACAAAGATCAGGTTAAGCCTCACACCACCCTATGAATATAATGTTTTCCCTTTTTGGCAGTCCTGGTCCTCTTGAGGCTTATATTCACTTAACACAGAAGCAAATGCATCCTAAGATACAAAATTTTATAAAAAGACTCATTGTGTTAATTCTAACTTCTAAAATAAATAAAGTTGTTAAAACAAAAGGAAAATTTTTTCCTTTACAATAAAAAACAATCACACTAATAAGTGTCCTCTTATTTTGCAGATTTATGGATTCAAAGGGCAAAGAGAAACCGTTCTAAACCTTAAAACTTGAAGATAAAGTAAACTGGGGGCTTGCCTGAGGTCACCAGGAAAGTTAGGGGCAGAGCTAGTACTGAGATTCTGGTTCAGTGGAGTGTAACACACTGCATCCTGTTCTTTCTTCCTATGCCTAGGAACCAGGCAAAAGTTGCCACTTTGATCATACCTGTTCTATGCACATCTATGATACTTCTCTCTCACTGAATGTCAAACAAATACCATTTTAGTTTCTCTTATCTGCCAAACTAGAACAAGCTAGAATTTCATGGAACATACACAGTAAAATTGTAATAAACAACATAATTAAACAAACAAAGGGGTAGTAAACCAGGACATTCACCGTGTTCCTTAAAAGTCTGGATGCAAATGCTTTTAGAACAGTCTGACTGCCCTTCTAATTACTGTGTTATAGCTCCTGCTTAACTCTGTTAAGGTGCCTGTCTAGCCTTAACTGTCATGTGAGTCAGTGTGCAATTTTCATGGCACTGGAAGCACCAAACACACCAGAATCTAAGCCAACTCACACAATCCCCAAAGGTCAATCAATACTGACCACTGCCCCCAAAACCCTTCTTGTGGATGACGAGTTTGTAGACCTTAGTTGTTCTCATTTTGCACCGTTGTTTCCTTCAGCTGTTCCAAGTTTGGGGCAGAGACGTCATCTTGCCTCCCTACCACTGAAACAGAAACAAAAAGGTTGAAATGTCACACTTTTCCTTGCAACTGCTCTTTGATTTTTTTAGGCCAGTGAAGATACTGGTGTTGCTCAGCTGAAATGTGGCGCCTAGTGGCTCTTGGATGAAGTCACTCCTCCAATTACAAGCAAGGAGGGAGAACAAACACAATAGGGTAAATAAGGGGAATCTGAGCCAGGGTCTAGCGTCAAACCTTAGAAAAGATAGATTCAATTTCTACAATTCATTCGCAGCGAATGGGCGCTCAATATCTTGTCTCCACCTACATCAATAACATTCCAATATTAAAGACATCTTAAAGGAAATTAGTCCACTCATTTTGCAGATGGGCAAAGTGAGAGCAAGGGACTTGCACAAGGTCACTCTGAGACACTCCTACCGTTTGCGTTTTGCCACCAATGTCCTGGGAAAGGCGACTACTAAGAGGAAGGCAGAGGTCCTTCCCCCAACCTCCACCTGTACCACTCTCAGCGGACCTTTCCGCCTCCATTCCACAGTTGCACCGCTGAGATTCAGAAAGGGAAAGAGACTTGTACAAGGTCACACAGCGGGTTCGAGGCAGAGCCAGGACTCGAACCTCTGCCACCAGTCCCCTACCTCAAACCCCCAAGCGCCAGTCCCGGGCGGACAGCCTCACTCATTCGCCGCTCTGGAGCCCCTACCCGTCTCAGGCCCGGGCCCCTGGGCCCGGACTCTCTCCAGGTCCCCCGTGCCTCCCGTGGACACCCGACTTGCGCCTCCACAGCCCGCACAGCTTCCGTCCCTGAGCTTGAGGTACCGGCAGGCCCGCCCCCGCAGCGGAGAACTGGCTCACCTGCGAGTCCGCGCCGTTCCGGTAGCTCCGCCCTGGGGGCCCCGCCCCCTTCCCGCCCCCGCGCCCCGGGCCTCTCTCTCCCGGCCTCCGCCGTCTCGGTGGCCCCGCCACTTCCTCATCCGGGGCTCGCGCCGGGGCGGAGCTTCGGGGGGCGCCTCTCAACCCTCAGGTGTTTACTGCTTGCAGGCCTTTAGGAGGCCAACTTTGCTGAGGATGTCCATTTCCTTTTAGACAACCCGAAATATCCCGCAGAGCTCCTTTTGTTTGTGTATAAACGAGGTTAATAACTCTTACTTGGCCTCACGGGGAACACTGAGAGTCGCAAAAAAGTGTTTCTAGGAGAACTTTGGTGACACACAAAGGGCTGAGTTACGAGAGTTGGTGTGATGGCCCTTGCTAGGAAGTGTCCACATTGGGACCTTTTCGAACCCTTTCAAACTCCAAAAGATAATCTACCCCCCTTGTGTTATTAATAACAATAGCCAGCATGGCTCTGCAGATGAGGTGCTGTAATCCTTGCGTAACTATGAGGTGGTTGGTATGGGTGGCAGGTGCTGTCCTGCTTCACAGCCAGGAAGCAGCCTGAGGACAGGAAACTCCTCGGGTGGAAACAAGGACGATGGATCGGACACACTGTGCCTTTAGTGTCCTCATGTCACACCCAGGGCTCAGCCTAAGCCCCCATCTGTCGGGATAGCTCTCTCCTGGAAGAGCTGGGTGGATTGTGCCAGATGAAGACCAAAGACCCCCGACAAGTTGCCAGCTCCACCTGGGATCCAGGATACCGGATTTTTTGGTTTGGTTTTTTGGTTTTTTTCCAATCCTGGACGGCTGCACCTGTATGGGCCTCCCTGCTTCCACTCTGCAGTTTGAGAGACCTTTTTATAACTGGCATCAGTGTTTTTAGTCAATCCACTCCCTGCTGCTTCTAGCCACCCTGACCACTAAATCTAAATGGCACCCCTGCTTCTGGTTGGTGATAATGCTTCCTCTGAATTTCTTCATAGCTTTAACAACAAACAGTGCCAGTTTCCTGTGGTTTTCTGAATGGATGAAAACAACTGGTAAGGGAGTGAGGTGAGTTAGCAGTGCTGCAAGGGGACTCCTGGATCAGGTCATAGATGCTTTCACTTTAGGAGTAAGGAATTTAATTTAATGATTTAAGTAGTATTTATATTGAAGAAAAACAAATACATATATAATCACATGAACTGCAACAGTTGCAAAACTTTTACAAGGATAAAAATGTTCAATGTAGGGCGGTGCCTGTGGCTCAGTGGGTAGGGCGCTGGCCCCATATACCGAGGGTGGTGGATTCAAACCTGGCCCTGGCTGAACTGCAACAAAAAAATAGCCGGGTGCTGTGGCGGGCGTCTGTTGTCCCAGCTACTGGGGAGGCCGAGGCCAGAGAATCACCTAAGTCCAAGAGTTGGAAGTTGCTATGAGCTGTGACTCCACAGCACTCTACTGAGGGCAACAAAGTGAGATTCTGTCTCTAAAAAAAAAAAATTCAATGTAAAAAAAACTTGTCTGTTGCCACTTCTGGAAACACACCCAGATCCAACGCTGGGTTAGCAGCTGTGGTTGATCCAAGTACCACCATTTCAGAGGGAGCTAATAGGATTCTCTCCTCTTGGCTTTCTGATTCCTTTTAACAGGTCCACGATTGGTGTCTTGTATTAGGAATGCACAGCTTGGTGCCTGTGGCTCAAGTGGCTAAGGCACCAGCCACATACACCTAAGCTGGTGGGTACGAATCCAGCCCGGGACGTCAACAACAATGGCTGCATCCAAAAAATAGCCAGGTGGCTCTGCGCCTGTGGCTCAAGCAGCTAAGGCGCCAGCCACGTACACCTAAGTTGGTGGGTTCGAATTCAGCCCGGGCCCGCCAAACAACAATGATGGCTGCAATCAAAACATACCCAGGCGTTGTGGCGGGCGCCGGTGGTCCCAACTACTTGGGAGGCAGAGGTAGGAGACTCGCTTGAGCCCAGGAGTTGGAGGTTGCTGTGAGCTGTGATGCCATAGCACTCTACCCAGGGGGACAGCTTGAGGCTCTGTCTCAAAAAAAAAAGCCAGGTGTTGGTGGCAGGTGCCTGTGGTCCCCACTACTTGGGAGGCGGAGGCAGGAGACTTGCTTGAGCCCAGAAATTGAAGGTTGCTGTGAGCTATGATGCTACAGCACTGTACGCAGGGTGACAGCTTTAGGCTCTTTCTCCAAAAAAAAAAAAAATTTCTATTTCAGATATTTCTGGTGGCTCCCGTAGCTCGGGGGCAGGGCACCAACCACATATGCCCAGGCTGGTGGTTCCAGCTCAGCCTGGGTCAGCTAAACAACAATGACAACTGCAACAAAAAAATAGCTGGGAGCTGTGCCTGTGGCTCAGTGGGTAGGGCACTGGCTGCATATACCGAGGGAGGCAAGTTCAAACCCGGCTCCGGCCAAACTGCAACCAAAAAATAGCCGAGTGTTGTGGTCCCAGCTACTCGGGAGGCTGAGGCAAGAGAATCGCCTAAGCCCAGGAGTTGGAGGTTACTGTGAGCTGTGTGACGCTATGACACTCTACCAAGGGCAATAAAATGAGACTCTGTCGCTACAAAAAAAAAAAAAGCCAGGTGTGAGGCAGGTGCCTGTAGTCCCACCTACTTGGGAGGCTGAGGCAAGAGAATCACTTAAGCCCAAGAGCTGGAGGTTGCTGTGAGCTGTGACAACAATACACTCTACCAAGGGCAACCTAACGAGAACTGTCTCAAAAAGAAAAAAATTATGAACAAACTATGATTTTTTTTCCTTTCTTTCTTCTTCTTCTTTTTTTTTTTTTTTTGTTTGAGACAGAATTTTACTTTCACCCTCCATAGAGTGCCATGGATGGCATCATAGCTCACAGCAACTTAAAATTCTTGGTCTCAAGTGATACTCTTGCCTCAGCCTCCCAAGTATAGGTGCCCACCACAACACCTGGCTATATTTTAGAAATGGGTGGTGCTTTTGCTTAGGTTTTGCTCTCAAACTCCTGAGCTCAATCAATCCACCCTTCTTATTCTGTCATGGTGCTAGAATTACAGATGTGAGCCACTGTGCTGGGCCAAACTACCACATTTCATTTTTTGTTTTTTTTGAGACAGAGTATCACTGTGTTGTTCGTGGTAACAGTGCCATGGCATCATAGCTCAGAGCAACCTCAAACTAAGGTTTAAGCGATTTCTTGCCTCAGCCTCCCAAGTAGCTGAGACTACAGTAACCTGCCACAACACCCTGCTCTTTTTTTTTGTTGTTGTTGCAGTTGTCATTGTTGTTTAGCTGGCCCGGGCTAGGTTTGAACCCACCAGCCTTGGTGCCTGTGGCGGGCACCCTACTCACTGAGCTATGGGTGCCGCTAAACTACCACATTTTTAAATAAAGACAAAATTAATGGTGTTCTTCAGAGCCATGTTAGAGACTGAGGCAAAAAGAAACACCAGTTATACATAGTGCTGGCCTTCTCAGACCAGCCTCTATAGGCATATAGTTGCCTCAGAAAGTACTTGAGGCTATAGATACTGTAACTTTAGAAACTTTCTAAAGTAAATATCTAGTTAATTTTTCCAAATAGCATCTGTGTATATTGGAAAAACAGTAGCCTGTACATGAACCGTATGTCTATATGAACTCATATAAGCTGTAGACAATAGGGTTAGAATATTTGGGTTTGTATATCTCCAGCTCTGACTAAAGCTGGGAAAACCATCTCAGCCAAAATTCATGTTCACAGGCTCCAAAATAATCTTGATCAGAGCAGAGAAAATTAAAATCTCCTCCCAAAGACTCCAAACTGCAACGGATTTCTATTTTTAACACACAGCTATGTGACTTGGGGCAAGCTGATTTCATTCTCTGGTACCCCTCATTTCCCTGCTGGTAAAAATTTTTTCCTTCCTTCAAACATCCATTGAGTGTCTTTTGTGCCAGAGGCCACTTTAGGGGCTGAGCACAGAGTGATGAACAGGAAAAAAATCAAAGAGGACAGATGATGAATAATAAGAAATGAGATGAAACACGGTAACTTCAGCTAATGTTAAAGTTCCGAAAAAATTAAAACAAGGCGCTGTAACAGACTGGAGGCAGGGGTGCTATAAGATACAATGATCAGTGCAATCATAATAAGCAAGAGAATGGCTTGACACACAACACTAATTCCGGTTATAAAAAGATCTCTCAGACTGCCAGAGTGGAAGCAGGGAGGCTCCTAGAGGTGCAGCTGTCCAGGATCGAAAAATGGTGTACTCGACGAGAGTGGTAGCAGTGAATGTGGGTAGTATCTCCTGGAACTCCCCTCAGCAGAACCAAAAGGGTGTCTCCCTTTAAGAGTCTGCTCCGCAGGGGCGGGGTTGAGGGAGGCTGCGGCTAGCAGAGGGCGGGTGATCGGACACGGGAAGAGCCACCCTTGGCGAGTATGTGTGTATGTGCGCGCGCGCGAGTGCAGTACGAGGGCGGGACTTAGGAGAGTCCGCATGGCTGGCTCGGGCCCCGGATGAGGAAGTGCTACGGGACCATAGAGACGAAGAGGCGGCGGCGGCCGGAGCGCCTCCGGGCTCCCTCGGCTCCGTTGGCTCAGGTAGACTTGGAGGCGACCGGGCTACGGCTGCAGAGGCAAGCTGGCGGAGCAAGAGCGGGCCGCGGAGCAGGCCTCAAGGTAAGAGGCCTGGGGCGGGAAGGCTTCGGGTGTAGCCACCCCACGCGACTCCGCCCCAAGGGAACCCTGCGCCCGGCGGTGTTGGCTAAAGGGGGAGCCCGGGCCCCCAGCCCTCTCGGGGCGCCGTAAAGAACGGAGGCTGTGCTGCGGCCAGCAACAGGACCCGAGGAGAGGGAGGAGACCGGGCCCTGCGTCGCTAGGGGAAAACGGCTCCTCTGAGTCATGGCTCCGACGGCAAAAGGCACTCTTCAACCTAGCTAGGACTGGGACACCCCCCCCCCAACTTCTTTCCTCGAGAGGACGACGCCCCTTGTCGTAGGCGTACGCTCTTGGTCTGCTCCCGTCAGTTTGTCAGCAGAGGGACACCCACTCCCAGGGTGCTAGATGGGGTGTCTGAACTTATCCTGAAGAAGGATAAGAGATAACCTCTAAAGGAGACCTTTCCTTCTACTTTGGTCAGCGTCCCCCAGGTGAAGCGTGAGACTCTGAACTTACCTTAAGACACTCAGGGGATCTTCTTTCTCTGTAAGAGAAAGATTTGCCTTTTTTATTTTTCAGCTTTACCCCAAGACGTAATGAGGAAGCCCCTGGATCTCCTTCATGGTATTGGAAATTAGCCTCTCTCCCCCTCCCCCCATCATGTCCACAGAGGGAGCCTCGGTGCTGCTTTTCTTCCTTTTAAGTCTCCTGGTGTGCAGTGAGCTCCTTTCCCTTGCACAATTAAGAGCATGGCTTTTGGAGCAACCTTGTGTCTCACTTAACATCTTGGTACCTTGACTAATTGCTTAACTTCTCTTAGCCTCAGTTTATCTCTAATTTGGGTACTTTTCTTGGAATTGTCATGACGGCTAAAGAAGCTTTTGTGTAAATGCTTGGATATAATAAGCTTTTGGTAAGTTGTCGCTATCACTGCCACTTAATTTGTTAAAAAAAACAAACTTACATCTTGCACAGAGTAGTAGATTTTTCTATGCGTGCCCCTCCCATCTTCATTATTAGTGTTCAGCCCATCATTTTCCCACAGGACAGGAAGGACACCCTCCCCCAACATACCCCTTCCCAGGTGTAGGAAGAGACTCTTCCATTCCCCTTAGATCTTAACCATACTCTACTTATAAAATTAACAAAGAGTGCCTCACTGAAAATAACCGGGAAAAAAAGACAGCTTTTGGGAACATCTCTGTACTTTTTAGAGGAAGGGAGAACTGATGCCAGAACCGGCCTTTCCTTTGTCCACAGAAGCTATCACTTCTTCCTGACTAGTTAAATCTAAGAGATGTCTTCTCCCACTCCCCCCACTTGCTCTTGTGACAAAAAAGACTTCCTTCTATCTGCATATCTCCCCATCCCCCAAGAGGACAATTCCAATCTATTCCTTTCTCTTGCTCTCCCAAGAAAAATAAGACCCTATCTATACCTTTGAGGATAGTGCTCTTTCTTCCTATATATCTAGAGTGGTGCAGATAGTTTCTTTTCTCTTCATTTGAAAAAGAGATGAAAATCTTTTATACAGGGAGCTTTTGTCAGTAGAAATCAGGAGCATTTTCACTGTTTCACTCCTTACTTGGAGACAGAGGGATCCTTTTTCTTCATGCTAATAAAGGGAGGAAAAGGGAAACAATCCTTAATGCTTTTGAGATTTCCTGCACACTCCATGCTGAAGAGCCAAGCAAGCCCTGTTGAATATATGTACTTTCCTGCCTCACTTTGTGGTTTGTCTTGAGATCTTGTTAAAAGATTTCTTTATCTTTTTCAAAAAGAGGCCCAATCTCCATATTCTCTCATGGAAGGACTGGCTACAATGTCTCAATCTTTGTAAAAGAAAGCCCCTTTCTCAAGGTGAAAGGAGTGTTTTGAACTTCTGAGGGCCTGATCATTATTTGTGAATATTGTTCCTTAACACTAGTGTGACTGTGCTCAGAGTTAACAGCCCCTCTGCGTTGGAATCAAAGGAGGGGAGACTTTCAAACTCAGGATTATTGGGGCACATGGTTTTCTGTTCTGCTGTTTTCTTTTTCTTATTTTTTGCTTATTGCTGTTCATTTTGTACTTCCAGAACTCTTGTTTTGGTGAATGTTTGAATGGCTAAAGTAAAAGTTGCCACTTTGCTGGGTTTTTAGTATTATAAAATATATTCTAATGAGATTGAGAACTGCTCTGTTAATCCTTCACTGGTAAGGTTTTTTTTTTTTTTTTAAATTTTTGGTGGGATGGCAATTAACATTGCCAAATTACTTGCAGGAAAACTAAAAGAAAAGCTTTGCCTCTTTTTGAATGTAAAGTATCTTAAATTACCTTAAATGCCCCTTGAGTACTTGCAGAGGGGATTAGTCTGAACTCTGACCACCATTGTTGGTGTCTGTAGGTGTGCTTTGCAGAAACAAAGAGAAATAGAAAAGTTATCCGTTAAAGTCTTGGGATTTTTATGGGTGGCTAGACCCTTTGAGCTTCTTTTGATTAACATGTGAAAAACAAGCCCAAGAAAGTTCACACAGCTTTCACTTAACACACTCTAGGCCATGCTGCTAGTTAACTGAGTCAGGATAGGGACCCTAGACTCCTGACTTGGAGATGGGCAGTTAAGACTGCTCACAGCAGTGCGCCTTCATTTGAAGGAGAAAGATCATGAGGTAATTGTTGGCAAAAAAAGAAAAATTCTTCTTTTGTTGGAGTAATTTTATTGCATATTCCCCATAAACATTAGTCTTTTTTTTTTTAGAAGTAAATCCAAGTCTCTAAATCTACTACTATATTATTTGTGCTCTAATGCAGTATTTGTATTATGATAATGAAAGCCAGTAGCAGCTGGCAAGAATTGTTCATAAATCTATGGTTTATTTTTGCTTATTCCTCAAATTAGATAATTGTCTCGTGTCCACGCCCAATAGATTGACTATAAGTCATTAGTAGGGATTAAAGTGTAAATTTCTTTCTATATTTTGTAAGCATCTGTTACTCTTTTACTTGAAATTTATTTGACACTTTAATGTAAACATTTCAATTGTGGCTTGGTGTGGTGGCTCACGCCTGTAATCACAGCACTTTTTGGGAGGCCATGGTAGGTGGATTGCCTCAGCTCAGGAGTTCGAGACCAGCCTGAGCAAGAGCAAGACCCTGTCTCTAAAAGATAGCCAGGCATTGTGGCTGGCACCTGTCATCCCAGCCACTTGGGAGGCTGAGGCAAGAGGATCACTTAAGCCAAAGAGTTTGAGGTTGCTTTGAGCTATGATGTCACAGTACTCTACCGTGGGTGACCAAGTAAGACTCTATCTCAAAAAAAAAAAAAAGAAAGAAAAACTTCAATGGTGGTGGCACAGACCTGACAGTTGTAAACACACTGATAAAATGAATAATACACATACTAGTAGGTGGTGCCTATGGTTCAGTGAGTGGCGCACTGGCCCCAAATAACAAGGGTGGTAGGTCCAAACCAGGCCCTAGCTAAACTGCAACAAAAAAATAGCTGGGCGTTGTGATGGGCGCCTGTAGTCCCAGCTACTTGGGAGGCTGAGGCAAGAGAATTGCCTAAGCCCAGGAGTTGGAGGTTGCTGTGAGCTGTGACTTCAAGCACTCTACCGAGGGCAATAAAGTGAGACTCTTAAAAAACACAAAAACCCTTTCTCCTCATTTAAAAAAAAATACACATACTAGTTATTTTTTATTGCTGTGTATTTGGATCTTGAGAAATAATGGTTAGAAAAAAATTAAATAGCCACTTTTTTTTTTTTTTTTGAGACAAAGTCTCACTTTTTCACCCTTGGTAGAGTGCCGTGGCATCACACCTCACACAGTCTCAAACTCTTGGGCTCAAGAGATTGTTTTACCTCAGCCTCCCGAATAGGTGAGAATACAGATGTCTGCCACAATGCCTAGCTCCGTCCAAGGGCGGACCTAGTCTCACCCTTGAAGGCTGGTCTCAAACCTATGAGCTCAAGCAGTCCACCCTGCCTTGGCCTCCCAAAGTGCTAGGATTATAGGCATGAGCTGCTGCACTCAGCCTAGTCACTGTTTTGAAAAACAGTAGAAACATACAGATAAGTCATGGCTAATCCCATCACCCAGGGTAACAGTGCTAATATTTGCTTTATATTCTTTTTTTTTTTTTTTTTTTTTTTTTAGAGACAGTCTCACTTTGTCACCCTTAGTAGAGTGCGATGGCATCACAGCTCACAGCAACCTCTAACTCCTGGGCTTAGGCGATTCTTTTGCCTCAGCCTCCAGAGTAGCTGGGACCACAGGCACCCGCCACAATGCACAGCTATATATATATATATATATATATATATATATTTTTTTTTTTTTTTTTTTTTTTGGAGAAAAAAAAACAATATAAACCGGGTGTTATGGTTGGTGGAAATAAAAAAA
>CAUYQV010105067.1:0-10301 GCA_963574575.1 Galagoides demidoff | reverse complement strand
AAGTAGTGTTAAAATTATAAAAGGAACCAAAATTTGTTTTTTCCTGTTCCATAAAACTTCTGTTGGCCCTGAGCTACCCCACAGAGAGCAATGGGTATCCTCTATTCCTTGTGCTCAATTCAATCAATGTCTTGAGCAGATGAAGATAAACAAGACAAATACATCAAACAAGGCAGGGCCTTAGCTCTTCAAGGGACAAGGTCTTGGCCAGGGCTCAGCATCTCTGAGACCTCCTGGCCTGGGGCTCTTGCAGTGTTACCAAGGAGACCACTTGGCCTACTAGGGAAGAACACAGCAGACTGCATTATCTCCAGTCTCCCACCTCATTTCATGAGCAATTAAAAATGAAAACACAGACAATTTTCCTGTTGTTGTTTTTCTTCTTATATATCCGCTGGATTGAAAAGGTATAATTAACTCTGATTCCTGTTGTATGCCAGATTCAGTTTATCATCACCACCATCATCATATTTTAATCAAAGAAAATGTTCAATAAATAGGGGGGAAACCAGTTTAAAGCCGTCTTGTACCAAAGCAACTCTTTTCTGCCAGATTCTCCTTGACAAATAGTGTCTTGATTTAATTTGAAAACCTATGTTGGTGGTTTCTTAAATGTCAGGTGTGTTGTTGTTAGAGAACAAAGGGATTGTTTTGTTCTTAGGGTGAATAATACCTGATCTTTCAGACAAAAGGAGAAATAAAGGTCTTGCCCTAGAAGTTTTAAGGACTTTTTTTTTCCAAATTAAAATTCTAATCACCTTTGTTGCCGCAAAGGTTGATGCTTGCTCTTTGAACTTTAAGATGATTCTTAAAACTACAAGTATGAGGAGTTTGAGACACTAGAACACATTGCCCTTGGGATAATATGAAATTACTGACCTGATGCCTCTTAAAGGTGGACAGACATGGTAGCTACTGTGATATTCTAAAACTGACTGTGATTTCATGGGATATTAAAGTGGCATCATCTCCCCACCCATTGAGATCTCCGTTGAGATCACGACCATTTCTGATAATTTTCTTCTTTTTCTTCATCTACCTTGTGTTAATACTGGTGGTTGAGCTTCTGTGAAGCCAGATGAGTCTGGAATAGTAGACGCACCTCCCTTCCCAGGGGGACACGGCATTGTCTACTCTGAAGCGTCACTAAGACAGACCAGCCTACTCACCAGCCCTCACCTCTTTGCCAGCGCACCAGCATCCTCCTGTCATCCACCTGTACTCAGCCCTTTCCCCACAGCAAAGCAGGAAGGAGTTTCCTAAAACTCAGATCTTCCACCTGGATTCCTGCTTAACATCCCTGCTCCTCGGGGTTTAATACAGCTTACAAGCCCCGTTCTGATCCGACCCCTGCTACACCTGCCAGCCTCACTGCCCACCATTACTCTCCTGGCCTTCCTGCATTGACTCTGAAATTCTTTCAGTTTCCCACTGTATCATTCATTCCTTTATTCATTCAACAAAATTTTTATGCAATGCTTAATACATGCCAGGTGCTGGGAATACAGAACATGAACAAAACAAGTAAAAATCCCTTCTTTCTTCCTGGGAAAACACCTAAGTAAAATACATATTCCATTAGAAAGTGATAGTTTCTAAAGATAAAAAGTAGCACTAAAACAAAAGGGAGCTATGAAATGTCCCTCTTGCTTCTACCACTGTACAGAGCATTTATAGTACAGTGGACTGTCTGTACTCGCTGACGCCCCTCTACCTCGCTCATCCTTTTCATCGCAACTTGGACATATCTTCCTCCCGAATGCCTTCTTTTCCTCTAAAAATCCATCTCACATGCTGCTTCTGTACAATTCCCCAGTCTCTTACCCCTTCCCTTCTCCCGGTATTTATCACAAGCATGGCCATCACCCCATTAGTGGTCCACATCCTCCAACAGACTGAGTTTCTGAGCACCCAGCCCGTTCACTACTGTACCCTCAGTATCTGGCACAGTCCAGGGTTCAGTGACTATCTGATAGCTCCTCCTACTGATGGTCACTGTCCTACTGAGCACCCTCAAAGTGCCCCGTGTGGAAGGAGCAGCAATAATTTAAAAATTCTTTGGAATTCTTATTTGCATCTTGGAATTGACAAATACTATCTGATATATTATTTCTGGAGTTATTTACCTGATCCTGGTTTTTTGTGAATGAACAGTGGGAGATAGCCAATTACTCTAATATGAAAATCTCTTTGGCTTCTACCTAAGTCTAAGGATTTCAAAACAGAAAATGCCAAGTCTGGCTTCTGATAGATACTGAGCAAAAATTCAAACAAGACTCTTCTTACTTTTAACTTTTGCAGCTACTGAAACTTAGAGTTTGAGATAGGAATTACTCAGTACCTATTCAACAAATATTTACTAATTTTTGTGGCACCACGCCAAATACTGTGGGACAAAGATGAATCAGGCACACCCCCTGTCTTCAAAAGCAGTCATGTGTGGCAGCAGTTTTCAAACAGAGTGTGGGTGCCCCGGGGGACCTATGAAGACTTTCCAAGGAGCACACAGGCACGAGCATGAACAGTGTTAACAGAATCCATTTTCAGGGCCTTACCCTGACCTGCCTGGAATGTGCTTGCAGGTCGGTCAAGCCGGTTCTACTTTTCCACTCACCTTTCACAATTACCCTGTTTCCACTTTACAAAAAATAATACATACTTACCCATCCCAAGTCATAAAGCGTATTTTCCTGGGAGTAAAAACACCAAAGGAAGAACTTAAAATATTAAAGAAAGTCTTCCATAATTGAGGCACCATAACTTGCCCATCTATCTCATTGATAGATGCATGGCAAAAATTTTTACTCCTAATCTTAATTATTTTTTCCAAATTTGCAATAAACTCAAGCTTTGATTAATCAGTTACTGATAACAATTGCACTATACACTCAAGCTGGAGAAATATTTACTACTTAGAGCCTGATGTTAGGAAAAAAATTTCAATTCAAATTTCAATTTATATACTTATTTCTTTGCAGAGAAATGTGATAAGGTGACAACAAATAATTTCCACACATTAAATATATTATATTAAAACAAAATGCTAGGGAGAAATGAAAATATAAGTTCAGAGAGAAAAGACTCAACGTAAAATTTCTAACTTAAAGAATGAATTATTTGTGTATTTTTTCAGTGGGTAATAAATGGGCTTTAAATGCATTAGTATATGGATTCCCTGAGATACATTTAATACACAAAAGAGTGATATGATGGTTTTATATCAAAAATACCAATAGTACTAATAGGCAAAACATCACATCTTTTGTAACCACTTAAATTTTTAAACTTTTAGATAGGAATTTTGAAAAGTGTGAGGAAAGCATAGTTTTTCAAAATTCATTAAAGAGTAAATGAGCAGACCACTTACACATGGGAGCAGGGCAGTGAACAGAGTTGTTATAAGGTGTTTAGACACCAGGATAGAAGCTTGGGGTGGAGATGGGGCAGCTGGAAGAGGGGGATCCACCAGTTCTGCTGGGATAACCAACCAGGAAAGGCTTTCCCAGCAGGTCAATCAGAAATAAGCAGATAAGTACATGTGCTTGTGTGTGCCCATGTGTGCCTGTGTGCGGGCCTGTTTGTGTATACATGTATGTGCATGCATTCATGTGCGTGAGTATGGGCTTCTGATTTTATTAAGGCAATTTCTTTTCATTGTTTTTGAACTTATGCAATTCTTTATTGCCATTTCTTATGCAAACACCAAGCTTTTTTTTTTTTTTTTGCGGTTTTTGGCCAGGGCTGGGTTTGAACCCACCACCTCCAGCATATGGGACTGGTGCCTTACCCTTTTGAGCCACAAGCACTGCCCAACACCAAGCATTATTATAAATCAAAACATCAATAAGGTCTTTTCATTAGCTCTTCAGGCTGACATGGAAGACAACCAATTAACATTAAATGAGTATTCATGATTTAAACAAGACATAAGCTTATTTCTATCCTTCATAAAATAAATTTGGGAAATGGCAGTCTAGGTACAGTTGCTCAAAAAAATCATCAGGGATCCAAGATCCTTCTAGTTGAACAATCTATCACCACCAGGGAGAAGCCCTTGTCTTTATTGCCCCAGATAGCTGCTGGAGCTCCAGCCATTTCTGCTGCATTCCAGACTGTGAGCAGGTAGACTGGGAAAAACCAACAGAGGCTTCTCTCAGATGAGTCATTTCCCTTTGAACAACCTGGCTGTAAAGGAGGCTGGTAAATGTTATCCTTCTTCTGGACAGCCACAAACCCATATAAAAACCAAGATCCTGTGAATAAGGAGGAAAGGAAAACAGATTTAAGGGATGAACAACTAGGAGTCTCTGGGCCATGTCCTGCTTAATCTTACACCATCAAAATGATAAATCCATAAGACCTTTCCCTTTATGTAACGTGCTTCCTCTAACCCAGGAATTACTGCAACACTTGTGCAATTCTTCTGTTTTCCTTTTGTTGCTGTTGTTTCTGCTCTGGTTACCTGATAGCTCCACTGTGCTGTCCATGTGTCTAAAGGTGTCTCAGACACACGTCTCACACTGAAGTTTATACCTGCGGCCTCCTCGTCATAGTCAATGGGTGCCCCATCCGTCACTCAGGCTGGAAACACTATGGTCATCCTTGCACACCCAGAAATCAGCCACCTGCCTCCATCTCCACTGCTACCTCCCTCATCCACTCTTCCACCACCTGGTGCCTGGGGAGGGGGGGTGCTACTGCCCCCAAGTGGCCTCTGCCTGCTTCTACCCTCACCCTCCCAAAGTCCATTGTCAACACAGCAGCATGTGAGTGATAGTAAGTGATCTTAAATGGAAATCATATAATTTTACTCCTCCCCACCCCTTGCAGAGGCTCCTTATTTCTCTCAGAGTAAAAATCCTTATAATAGCCAGGAGGCTTTGCCTGTGTCTCCTAACCTCTCTAAATGACGCTTGCCTCCTCCCACTGTGCATTGACCTCACAGTTCTTTGCTGCTGCCTCTGGAACATTCTTCTTCCAGACAGCAGTATGGCTAACTCCCTCCTGCCTTCTGGTCTTTGTTCGAATCTCACCTCTTCACCCTGACTACCTTACCGGCCCCCACCCATGCTTCTCTCCACACATTAACTATCTTCTAACATGCTATGTGGTTTTTTTCCAAATCAAAGTCTATATTATGTTTATTATTTATTGTCTGTCTCTGCCCATCCTTACCATCCTTGTCTGTTTTGTTCACTGAGGGATTCCAAGCATGTGTCACAGTGCCTGGAATACTGTAAGTGTTTAATACATTTGTGGAATGAAATTGAGTAACTTGTTCAGTTACTTACTTAGCAAGTCTGTAGAAACTCTGTGCCAGGCATAGATTTGAGTGGTTACCAAAGGAACAAAGTAGGCTTCCTACTCATACAAGGCTTATAAGTAAGAGGAAGAGGTATGGCATAAATAACTCTAACACACATAAAAAACAGGACTGAGTTCAAGCTAACCCAGGACTTGAAGAATAACAAAGGAAAATTAAAAAAAAAAAAAGAATATTAAACTCAGGGGAAAAAACTTCACCTCTGACTGGGGAGACAGCAGATGGCATGTGGATGGAGTATTTGAAGAGAACTTTGAAAGATGGGTGGCAGGTTGATAAATAAATGTAGAGAAAGAAGGGTTTGAGGATAATAAACCACCTTGGAAGGCTTGTAAGGAGCAAAAGAAAAAGACATTGCCATATGCTAATAATTTAATATTTTTATTAATAAGTCATAGTCTTATTAACATGATATTATTTATTTGGAGTGTAAGAGCTTTGAAGGAAAGGAGAGGTATGTGGACTGAATTATCTCAAATATACAGGACAGGAATGATAATTGGGGAATTTTCAGAAAGCATTGATTGCTAAGCTAAGAAATTAGTCTTAACTTATCTGGAAGGGTCTGCTGTGGGGTTTGGAGCAGGGCGTGGGGGAAAGCAGGTGTCATGATCATACTACAAGCAGGGGCGCTCCTGGAGGGCAGCTGTTTTTCTCACTCATCCTTGGATCTCCCATGCCTGCCACAGCCCCTCGAATGTTAGTGAGCGCTCAATAAATGTTTATTTATGCTTCAGTGAATGATTAGGGAGATGGTAGAAAATCTTGTCAAATAAACAAGTCACATTTTAGTGACTATAATGAGGATGGATTGAAGGAAGGATCATTTAGAAGCATCAGAAAGGCCCAAAATAGGGTCTCTTCAGGGAAAGGAAGGACTAGATAAGAAAGGATTAGTCAATAAGAGACACCATGGAGCAAAAACCAAACAGAATTCAGAGACTGATGGGAGGCGAGGGTTACGAGTGCATGAACAATGAGTTCAATCTGTCTACTCAACTCATGACGCATTAAACATGGGATTTTTAGCAGTGAACTCAGATTCAGAGATAAATGCAAACATTCCAACGTGGGTTTAGAATCTAACATCTAATTAAAATAATCAACCACAGATTTTTTTAGGCAACTACAGTAGCCTTTTGGGAAATTAAGTATAATTGCAGGCATTCATCAGCTTCTGAATGCGGGGAGGTGGCAGACAGAGGAAATCCTTGGGAGGACCAAGGGGTGTAGGCAGAGTGTAAGTCTTGAGTCTGGAAGACCTGGGTTAACCTTCCTCAGCCACTCACTTCCTGGTGGCCTCCCTGAGAAACCTAGGATTTTATCATCAATGAATTAATGATGCAAGCAGTAGAGGGATATGTGACATTTAGACAAGAGCATATACAGTGCCTGACACAGAACTGGTGCTTGATAAATGTTAGTCCTCCCTCCCTGTGCTGCCCTTCTTCCCTTACTCTCTGAAATCCACCAGGGGCTATGTTAACCAGTTTGATGAGAATATTTCAAATCGTATATAAAGCCAGCACATCCCCATGATTGCATTAATGTACACAGCTATGATTTAATTAAAAAGAAAGAAACAAGGTAAGAAATCCACCAGGGCACCCCTTCTTCCAACACAGTTCTAGTCAAAAGATACTTCTCTACATGGTGGCTCTTCCACAAAAGGATGTCTTTGAAATCATCTACACTGTTGTCTTTTATTCTGTGCCAGCTTCCAAACCCACTCAATTTCCTTCCATTTCTTTGGTACTTACCTCTAAATATGGTCTCACCAGCAAATTTCCCAAGCATCCTTTTATTCTGTCTTCAGGAAGATTATTAATGAAGATGTTAAGTCAGGCTGGCGTAAATAACAACGCTGAAAGCCATCTTCCAGACACTCTTGTTGTGTGTCAGCAGAGATATGGTGTCATTTATCATTAAGTCTTGCTACAGTTTTCTAACCCCTTAAAAAACTCACATGAGGACACACGTGTCCACATCTACTTGAATCATTCTCGCCAGTAAACTCATGAGTGACTGAATTAAATGTCATTGCAAGATTGAACAGCTGTTACCTCACACCAACCTATGATTCTCTGTTTCCATAAATCTTTACAATCAAAACAAGTTAGTCTGGCATGTTATTGCTAATCAGCTTTCTCTTTTGTTGCGTTTGGCTCATGCCCAAAAGGAGATAATAGACCAGGTGATAAAAGGCAACCACATTCATCACTGCTTCAAATGTGGTCAAGTGGTAAATAAAGAATAACCACTCCTTGGCAATGAGAGAAACATATGGCAATATAAACATCCTTGACAGAGGGGAGGTGTGAGACTCGGCCTCATGAAATTCATTATAACAAAGTCCTAAAGAGAAATTGGTGTAATGGTTTTAGAACCAAGAATACTTGAGGCTCTCTTGCGTTTGTGCTTTGCTAGTGGACCCCAAACTGCATCATTCACAAGTGATTCTCTATCACAATTGGTTGAAAAGTTGAGTAGTACATAGGAGGCTCAGATACAGTTGGAGCATAGTGATGGGATGGTTTGCAGTCTCACTCTTGGCTCCATTTAGTCTCTTTGCTTTCTTTCCCCTCACTTTTTTTTAAAGTGCACGTATTATAAAACTTGACCACCTTAACCATTTTGACTATACCATTCTGTGGGGTGAAGTATATGTATAATGTTCGGCACCTGTCACCACCCTCCATCCCTAGAACTCTTTTCATGATGCATAACTGAAATTCCATACCCATCAAACAATAACTGCCCGTCCCTCCCTTCCCCAGCCCCTGGCAACTACTTTTCTACTGTCCGTCTCTGTGACTGTGACTGCTCTAGGTACCTCATATGAGTGGAATCATATGGTGGCTCTTTTAACAAATGCTATCGTCTTAGTCCACTTCCTGTTGCTTGTAATAGAATACCTGAATTCACAAGGAAGTAAAGTTTATTTCTTACAGTTATGGAGGCTGAGAAGGCCAAGGTCAAGGCACCACATCTGGTGAGGGCCTTCTTGCTGACAGGGACTCCATGCAGTCTGGAGGCAGCGCAGGGCATCACTTGGTGAGGAAGCGGAGCATGCTGACATGCTAGCCTGTCTCTCTTCCTCTTCTTATAAAGCTCTCAGCCCCCCTCCCACAATAACACATTCGTCCAGGAATGGATGCAGCCATTTGTGAGGGTTGTCTCCCCCTGACTCAATCACCTCTCAATACTGCCACTCAATCCTCAATACTGGGGATTGAGTTTCAACAAGAGCTTTAGAGGGGACATTCAAAACCTTACAACTAGGCGGGTGCCTGTGGCTCAGTGAGTAGGGTGCCCGCCCCATATACCAAGGGTGGCAGGTTTCCAAACTGCAACAAAAAAATAGCCAGCGCTGTGGCAGGTGCCTGTAGTCCCAGCTACTTGGGAGGCTGAGGCAGGAGAATCACCTAAGCCCAGGAGTTGGAGGTTGCTGTGAGCTGTGACACTACAGCACTCTACCGAGGGCAATAAAGTGAGACTCTATCTCTAAAAAATAAAAAATAAACATAGCAACCACCCTCTTGTACTTTTTGTAAGTTTACAATCCCTCTTAAAACAAGATGTATAATGAATGAATAAATAAGAAAACAAAGCAAAAATAATTGCCCAAGCTCAAGACAGGTTCTATTTTACTATGTAGATGTATGAAGTCAGTGGTAAAACCATAATGTTTGTTAGTTAGAAAAAACACAAGGGAGTGTAAGACATACTCGTTATTGGAATGGTTAGTTAAATGTTCAGGTAATAAGCATATTTAAAATAACAGCAATGTCAAAGGAGATTGAACATAATAGAGGTTCTCACAAGGGGAAAAACACTAAAGTAATTAAACCAGGAAGCAATTGTGGATTCCAACTCATAGACGTCCTGGGCTATATGCCAGCATCCTGGTCATGAAGATTATTGGGAGTGGTTCTCAAATTTTAGTGTACCTAAGAATTAATCACCACAGACCTATTGATTCAAGACCGTAAGGGGGTCTGAATGTGTCACCAGCTCTGCGGTAGTTTGGATTTACGAGGTTGTTATTGGTATTGAGAAACAATGGTCAGGGGATAGATTAGACCAGAGGTGGTGAGGCCGGCCTCTGTTCAGGCTGGTGGTATAAACTGCAATTATGTTATGACTGTAGCGCCAGGGCACCCATCACTACATATTTTTAAGTGCTTTGCTTTTTTTCATCTACATTTCGTGTTGCCTTGCCGAGCTATTGAAAACAGGGCCACAAGCAGGAGTGAGTGAAAAGAGACCCTCATTCACCCCTGCAGCAGCGGGTCAACCCTGCCACTCTGCCCTCTCATCCCAGCCTGGGGAGCAGACCTCGTGGGGGGTTGATCTTGTGTTTCTTTTCTGGTCGGCCTCTGCGTGGTCAGGTATGAACTGGCTGGAGGGCAAACCCAGGCCTCGGTGGAGCTGTGTTCAGCACCAAAGCTCAGCAGCTGCCTTCCCTCTCGTTTAGAGCTGTTTTTGCTTCCTCTTTCTTTCTAGAATATGTCCGTGCTGGAGAATCACCACTGGCGATCGACCATCGGCATGCTCCGGGAATCAAGGCTTCTCGCTCATTTGCCAAAGGAAATGACGTAAGTCCGGCCAAAATCAAATGCACTCCAGTAAAGATGAGCTGCTTTCTCGGGGCCTGCCCGGGACCCCTGCACAAATGGCCAGGAGCCCCAGGCCGCGCTTCCTGCCCACACGGGAAGGTCCATGGGAGGAGGTTTGGTGTCGGTCTAGGCAACCCAGAAACCAAACTCTCTGTGTGTCCTTTGAGAGGGCCTTGGACCGTCAATGACCGACACTCAGGCAAGGGATAATAAACTGCTCTCAGCTTTCACACTCCTCAGCCAAATTCCCATCCTTTAAGTTAGCAAAACTGTCCTGCCACATAAATCCAAATAATAAATATTTGTTAAGAAGGAACACGGGGAGTTCTCAAGCTAGATTTTAAAACTAGTTCAATAAA
>CAUYQV010105065.1:0-13685 GCA_963574575.1 Galagoides demidoff | reverse complement strand
ACTACCTGTTTTAGCACAAGCCAAGAGCTAAGAATGGCTTTTACATTTTTAAATCATCTAATATAAATTCTTAAAAATATTCCATGATATGTTCATAACTGTAAAAAGTTCAAAATCAGTCTATATAAATAAATTTTTACTTAAATATATCCATGCTTATTTATTTCTGTATTGTCCATGACTGCATCTGCTTGACAATGGCAAAGCTGAGCAGTTGTTACAGAGACCAAATGGTCCACAAAGCTCTCTGCAGAAGACACAGGCCAACTCTGCTCTAGTCTAGTGTGTGCGTGTCTTGTTTGTATATGTGCATGTGTGGATTTTGAGAACTACAGTTTCTATTTCAGATGGCAAAACATTTTAACTTAGTGTCAAACAACCACGATTGTTAATTGAGACTGAGCTTCATTTAACTAGCCATATTTTCTTCGTATATTATCATTACAAAACAAATGACTTTCTTTACAAATTAAACATTACCCAAATTGATATAATTATTAAAATAACGTCTGGCATATCTTTGAAAAAGGCCAAACCTTCCCCCAAATTCTACTTTAAACTCATGTTTTGATTTTTAAAAAATGAAGACAATTGATTTTCTTTGTGAGTCTACTTTTAATGGAACCAAAATATTACAAGGACTATATTTCCTAGTATGGGCATTACATGCAAGACAAATTATGAAATAAAATGTGAATATAATCAGTTTAAAAGGTGGGCTCATACCTATGGTTCATCTTATAAGGGTATATGTGAATCTTTCTAAATGTAGAATATAAATGTCTTAGCACAATAACTAAGAAGATGCCATGAAGGTTATGTTAACCAGTTTGATAAAAGTATTTCAAATTGTATATAAACCAGCACACTGTACCCCGTGACTACATTAATGTACACAGCTATGATTTAATAATAAATAAATAAATAAAATCTCACTTTTTAAAATGTTTTACGTCAGAGAATAATACATTACGATACCATTGCTCATATATTTTTGCCATGAGACCAGTTATATGAGCAAATAAAAGCAAATTCATATTTAAGCAAGATGACACTTCATACAGGAAAACTATTCCAATAAGAACATTCCTCATTCAGGAACTGCCAAAACTCAGAATCGAACTGGAAAAGTCTTTTCTTTTACAAGGAGCAGCATGTAGTCAGAAAGGGAAGGCTGCATAGACGAGGGCCACTCATAGCTACGTGTTCAGCATCATTTGAGAGGAATGTGTCCTACTCTGGTTAGTCAATTCTAGGGATGAGCTTAGAGGGTCAGTCTTTAATTTAGTGCTTGTTCAGGGGTAAACTAAAGTCCAGGGAGTAGGAGGAAAAGAGAAGACATAGTAGAGATTAGTCAAGACAAAGTAAGTGGGCAATTGTGATAACTTGATCAAAATTAAAATTGACTAATCACCTTTTCAATAAATGCTATTATAATAGTTCAACAGCAGCTTTCTAATTACTGTCCTTGGTCATAACAAGACATACTACACTAATGGTTGATGGTAAAATTTGGCACAGTGTTTGGTGAAATTACATATTCTTTATAAATTTTCTTTAAAAATTACATTCCTAAATCCTGGGAAAGAAGCATTAAAATTGTCCAAACACCAATAGCATAATTACTTATGTGAAAAAGTTTAAATAATCTACCAACATAGTATACATTAAGTTTTTCTTTTATAAGGGAGTACTGAATTGTTAGCCAGAAACTAAGCCTGGATTCTTAGATTTTAGAATAGTGATCAAAAGATGGACATATAAGGACTTATGGAATTTTAGGAATCTTATACCCGTATTAGATGTAGGACTGAATATTTTTAATATATTAAATCACTTTAGTTTGATCTATAGATTTAAGACTTTTCCCAAACAAAAATATTTTTTTAGATACAAGCAGACAAGCAGATTTTAAAATTTATGTGAAAGGCAAGGTAACTAGGATAAGCAAGAGAATCATGAGAATGAAGAACAAAGTTGGACAATGCAGACAAAATCACTTTCATGACCATCAAAATGCTGAAGTAGTCAAGCCAAAATGTGCTATTGGCAAAAGGATAAAAATATGAATGGAAAGAGTGGGCTCAAAGATAAATACACAGGTATACGGAACTGATTTTTGACAAAAGTTCAAAGTTAAAGTCAGTTCCATGAAGAAAGGATTTGCTTTTCAGTAAATTTTGTTGAAACAATTGTATGTCCATATGCAAAAACTATCCATCAGAGCTTATGCCTCACATCTTATATAAAATTGATTTATACATGGTGATTGTTTAGTTCACTAGGGATGCCATAAACAAAATACAATGGGGCTGGTGGCTTAAACCATAAAGATTTATTTTCTCACAATTCCGGAGGCTCGAAGCTCAAGATTCGGGTGTTGGCAGGCTCTGTTTCCTCTTCTCATGACTTGTAGACGGCCACCCTCTCCCTGCCTCATCACACTGTCACCCCTCTGCACGTGCACTTCCAGTGGGTCCAGATTTCTTCTGACATGGACACAGTCAGATTTGGTTAGGGGACACTGAAAGAGCAAGTCTCATTTTAACAATATTGCCACTTTAAAAAACTTATCTCCAAATACAACACAATCTTACACTTCAGAGATTAAAACTTCAACATATGCATGTTGGGGAGAAACCATAATTCAGCTTTAAATAATACTCAACATATATCTTAGGTCTAACTATAAATAAGAATAAAAATATGCATGACCTTAGATTTAGGGAAAAGTTTTTATATATGACATCAAAAGAACCATCCAAGAAGAAAAAAAATGTGAATTGAATTTTAAAAAAATTTTTAAAAAGTTTTCCTTTGGAATATACATTGTGAAGTAAATTAAAGATAAGCCACAGATGAAATGAAAATATTTGAAAGTGACATCTGATAAAGGATTTGTGTTCAGAATTTATAGAGAGCTCTTAAAATTTAACCATAAGAAATACAACAACATAATTAATACATGAGAAAAGATTAAACAGTTTCTTACAAAAAGAATACATATACAAGACAAATAAACATGTAACAATATAATCAAGATTTATAGTCATAAGAAAAATGCAAATTAAAGGACACGGCTTACCACTACATACATATCTGAACTATTGAGATTGAAAAGAGATCTCTTTCTGTTGGGAGTCAGGAAAACGTTAAAGAAATCACTACCAGCAGTGGTACAAGGATTTTTTGTTTTGTTTTTTGAGACAGAGTCTCACTCGGTGGTTGCCATGGACAGAGTGCAGTGGTGTCATCATATCTCCCAGCAACCTTAAATTTTTGAGCTCAGGCAATCCTCCTGTCTTCAGCCTCCTCAGTATCTGGGACTACAGGCACCTGCCACAATATCCAGCTAGTTTTTCTAGTTTTAGTAGATCCGGGGTCTTGCTCTTGGTCAGTCTGGTCTCAAACTCCTGAGCTCAAGCAACCTATCCCTTCCTTGGCCTACCAGAGTGCTAAGATCACAGGTGTGTATCACTACACCAGCCCCAAGGACATTTTTATAATAATTGAGTGTCTCTGTATGATGCTGAGGCTTGTACATTAAATGTTTACCTAAACACATAAAGAAGTAAAAAACAAATGATGAATTTAACTTATGCAAAGTAAAAAAAAATCAACCAAGAAGTTGGAGTATCACAAGATAGAAGGCAGAAGGTAACAAATGTGTCTTTGTATTGGAGAAGTGGTGAAAAATGCTTAGGAAAAATTTGCTAATCTAAGTAGTTTTGGAAAATGTGGTTTTCATTGGATACTCTAAGGTTAAATATTTTTAAAAAATACAGTACATACACAAAACCGGCTTTGTGTACTAGAATTTTATTTTATCTTCATGTTGAAATAATTTTCTCGTGCTGGTTGTATGGTAAGATTAATACATAATCTTCCAATACATAATAATCTAATGCATAATTTTGTTCGAAAACCAAAGATATCTGTCTTGCATTGTCAAGGTACGAACAAAATATAACCCAATGAAAAAGTGGAAGTTAAAGGGTGCTCTTTACATTAACATTTTCTCATTCACCCCCAGCTCAAAATACGTGATTTATTTATTTAGTCTTTTTTTTTTTTTTTTTGAGACAGAATCTCGCTTTGTAGCCCTTGGTACAGTGCTGTGGCATCACAGCTCACAGCAACCTCAAACTCTTGGGCTTAAGTGATTCTCTTGCCTCAGCCGCCCAAGTAGCTGAGATGACAGGCACCTTTCACAATGCCCAGCTATTTTTACAGATGAGGTCTCACTCTGGCTCAGGCTGGTCTGGAACCTGTGAGCTCAGGCAATCCACCCACCTCAGCCTCCCAAGATCTGGGATTACAGGAGTGAGCCACTGCACCCAACCCAGAATACATGAATTTTTAAGAAACTTAAGATACATGCCAAATCCCTAAGTACACATTATGATTCTATTTAGATAAACACATATGTATATTTATTTGTACATGTAAAAAATAGATTGTGACTGTATTTAGATCTGTCTTTCCATAGAATTTGCTAATTTATCATTACGTATTTGTAGATTAAAAAGCATAAGTACAGATAATGAAAATACAAACACATCTTTCAGTATCATTTGATAAATATTACTCATGAACCATAAAATGCTGGTTTATGAGGATTTAGAGCTTTTAATTCTATAAAGAGACAAAGCAAAAAAGGAGTAAACATCAAATAAGTTTATGACTTGTTCTGCTTTAACCATGGACTTGCAATCATTTAAACTTTAGCTTTCAATAATAGTTCCAAACAAAGATGCTAGGTATGTTTTTAGATCCATTGCAATTGTACCACTGAGATGAATTTCTTGATGATTTTTCATCAGAAAGGACAACGATAGCTGTGTGTTCTATTTCTGTGACAGCCAAAATCAACATTTTGAATCCTATTGGTTTCTATGGCTTTTGCTTCATAGTAATGCAATCTCGAATAATTAAAATTGCCGAGGAAAGGAATAAGGTAACTCATAAACTAGGTCACCAGAATAAAACTGCTTCAAATTCACACTGTGGTAATGGTCAGACCATTCAGAATCAGATCACTATAGCAAATCGTAAAGAGTGCAGTAGTGAGCCTAACTTTTAGGTCAAGGATTACATTTGAACTCCTCCAGGCAGAGAAGAAAAGAGTGCTTTGAAAGAAAGGCATGCAATTTATTATGAATTCATACAGAAAAGGGAATTTGGAATGTAAACGACCATGACTCTAATTGTAATTTATAACAATACAGAGGTAGCTTACAATAAGCCATCAGTAAGCGTTACCTGGCATGAAAGTAAATCAAGGAAATGTTAACAGGAGCAAGCAGTTCAGGGGAAAGTGGAACACATGATGAATCAATGAATCTAAGGGAAGTCAAAATTTAGGTCAGGGGAAAGCAATTCCACTGACTATCAACAGGGAATAAAAAGTGAAAAAAAAAAAAAGTCAAAGAAACAAATATTAGTGACCAGCTTAGCACCAGAGAACAACTAAGAAAATTTCTTTTGCACAAGTTAACAGGAGCAATCTTATGATATATGCTTACCTTTATAAAAAATAGAATTAATGATAAAAGAGGATGTAGTAGTAAAATTTTGTATTTTTAAAAAGTGATTAGGAAGTAAAGATTAATTTGTTGATTTTTTTCATCTTTGAAAAGAAAGAATTCTAGAAGAAATATGGTAAAATCCCCAAAATAAATGTAAAATGAATATAGTTCTGACTTCCAAAATGGTTAAAAGCTGAAAAAAAAAAACTATAATTTCAATTTTGGAAAATGAAAAATAAAGAAAATGTTTTTCCTTCAAATGAAAACTCTTTTAAAAGCCTGATCATTGAAGAAATGACATGCATATCAAACTAGTAAACTTCTTTCAATATCAATCAAAAACCAATCATATTTAATTATTGCATTTAATTTACTAAAAGAAGTTCTTGAGTAAAAATGTAGTCACTATGATACCATACAAGTATTGATACTAAAATAGAAATTAGCTTAAAAATGTATATTTTTATTTTTTTCTTAAAAGAATAAAATACATAGAAAGATATATTTAAAATGAATAGGTATCAGGAACCAAACTAATGCTAGTAATACCTAATAAACATTTATTAAAGATCACTCTGTTACAAGCATTTTTGTAACAATTGTATATGTGATGTCATATTTGAACCATAATAAGGTTATCAAACATATAAAATTTTGCCTAAAATTTCCAAATCTAGAAATCTTTCTAAAGAGAGATCAAATAACAGAATTGTGTAGCAATTGCTCCATTCCCAGAATTTCTAAAAGCAGAACTTGGATGCAAATATAAGTCATCTGTCCTCATTGTTCATTCTTAGCTATTGTAAATTGTAGCTTTTAAATAATCTTTTGAAATCTTGTATTCTATGCATATAAATCTCTATTACCATCAAAATGCTCATAATATTCATTCAAAAATGGATCAGAGGTAGGGAAAAGTAATTTTAATAGGTTAAGTTATCCTAAGTAAATTGGGTAGGTGGGCTGGCCCCATATACCAAAGGTGGCAGTTTGAACCCAGCCCCAGCCAAACTGCAAAAAAAAAAAAAAAAAAAAAAAATAGCCGGGTGTTGTGCAGGCACTTGTAGTCCCAGCTTCTTGGAGGCTGAGGCAAGAGAACCACCTAAGCCCAGGAGCTGGAGGTTGCTGTGAGCTGTGATGTTACGGCACTCTACCAAGAGTGACATAGTGACACTCTGTCTCAAAATAAATAAATAAATAAATAGGTTATATTTTCAGTATATTTTTTATGGCAAAAATTACTATGACATTGGAAAGCAATATAGACTTTATGATATAATCAGTTGGAGGTACTGAGAAGTTATCATAAAGTAATACTTCACTTTTAGTAGTTGCAATGTCCTTGCTCAACTATTCAAGTTCTGACATTAGCTCCTGAGGGAAGAAGGAGTTGAGATCCTCATTATTTCAAGTTCCAGGAAGGTCACGAAGTGAAGGAATGCATTCTTAAACACAACTCCTCATTAAAAAGAAAGAGGATGTGGGAAACTCTTAATTATGTGCTTGGAATGGTGTGACATTTATTAAATGCTTACCTAAAGGTAATTCTTCATTTCTTCTCAAGAAATCTCAACACTGCAATTTTTTTTTTTTTGTTAGCATTGTGAATATGTCCTAGAACGCCTCTTTACCAGACAGTGGGATTTAAGATCATGTAATATTTTCTTTTCATTAACATTAAAGTTGTCTCAATATCTCATTGGATTGGCTTATGAAAAGGTAAATTTGCTGAACTCTGGAGATTTCTGTTGATTTAAGAGACCTACTGGATTCCTTTTAACTCAAGACATCTCTTTACTACTGATCATAGAAAACATAAATACAACAGTTTTCCTTGGAGATTGTCATTTATTTGTGGCATACATACTATTAAGTATTGTTTAAAGAACACTACATATAAACTTTAAAAATAAATGTAGAAGTTTGTCAAAGAAGAAAAAGTGTGTCTTCTTGATGGTACTACACTTAACTTCTATGAATCATGTCAAAATCTGGAACATTAACATTCAGAAAAAGACAGAAAATTAAACCAAAGTTAAAGGCATATACCTTCACTTTCAGGAGTCTTTGAGGCAGTTTTGTTGCGGTGCTTGTATAGAAACAAACTAAATCAAAGCCAGAAATACATTTCATCCAATGGGAAAAGGAAGATATACAGCTGGTCAAATACCCAAAGCTTCTGCCAAGCACGATAAAATAGCATATGTTCCTTGTTTGTATCTTTGTAAGGATTCTGTCTTAAAGACAAATGAATTTCCTACGAAAGCCATTAAAGCTTCAGAAATTACATAATTCCAAAGGACTCTGAATACCTAATCTCTTCCTACAGAGTGCTTGTTATAAACCATAGAGATTCACAGAGATTCATCCAGTCTCTTTTCAATAAAATCTCTCACTTATTAAGGTAGGTATAAATGAGAATTGGTTATGCCTGGCATCTTCAATTGGTTATACCTGGCATCTTCACATATTGTGCCAAGCTAGAACTAGTTACAATCTATATTAGAATAATAAAACACAAGGAACATTCTGTGAAGCAACATCAACAATAGTACCACTGGCATTATACAAAAGTACTAAAAAAAAAATGCTCTTAAAAAATGAACTAGCTTAATTTAGGTCTTTAAAATCTGGGAGATGGAGTGTCAAACACTGCGTGTGGTGTGATCATTACAATTTAGTTCCATGCACCTGTAGTTTATCTTGCTTAACCAGCAATCAGTGAAACTGTAGAAGTAAAATTTAGGAATTATTTATTTAAAAAATCTTTCATATCTCAAATTTTCAGATGAATTTATGCTACTACTTCTATATTTGCTATATTTGCCAGTTAGAGAAAAATATCAAGACTTAAGTTTCAATTTATTACTAATAAGTTACCACCTTCAGTAGTCATATGTAATAAAGTATTTTACTTTCAGACATGAAAGTAGAATTAAAAATTCTAAAGGTCTAGTTCAAAGTGTGGCACAATCTATGTGATTTCAAACAAAATAATTATTTTGGGGGGAGGGACCTAAATATTTCTACTTTTTTCATGAGAAGCTATTTTGACTTATAAAGCATTTTGAAGTTCTATTTTTTAAAAAAAATCACAACATTTATTAAGAAAATATTTTACATAAATTGTGATACATAAAACAATGCAAATTATAGTGCTAGGATGCCCATCTCCTTGCTTCTACCTTAATCTCTGTAGCAGACCATGAAAGACAAGCATACCTTTCAAATGTAATTTTTTTATTGGCCTGGGCTGGGTTTGAACTAGCCACCTCTGGTATATGGGCTGGCGCCCTACTCCTTTAAGCCACAGGCGTTGCCCCAAATATAATTCTTTAAAAATATTTTTCTTTTATATATATATAAATAGTCAGTTTATAATAGTCATATTATATATGTATATATAATAGTCAGCTTTTACATTTTTTTAGACAAATAGAATTATGCTTTCTATTGGCAGAATTACTTTATACCTTTCTAGAGCTTCTAGCTAAATCAATAAAACGTGAACTAGGGAAGTATAATATTATTCCTGGAATGGTAGAGACAAATGCACTGATATATAAAGAAAATATCTAAAAATTAAATGCCAATACAATATAAAAACAGAAAAAATGATCTAATGAAATAGCTTTGTAGGCATAACAAAAATTTTGTCTCTAAAATATTTTTACCATAAAAAGCGTTTGCATACAAAAACATTTATCACATTGTTATACTACTAATTAAAAAATATGTAAATCAGAGTGGTTAACTTAATCATCGTATGACTTACAAACCACTAAAATATTTTTATGACCATGAACTTTTTAATTCTTTTTTAATTATTTAAAGATTTTTTGCTTTCTTTCCCCCATATTTCTCCCCTACTTCTAAGCCTGGGAATGTCTTTTGTCTAAGATTCTAAAGTTCTGTCTTACTAACATGGGTATTCTTCTAATTGTTGTAGGTCCTATGATTCTTCCTATTATCATGCACTCTAGCACATTGAGGGAAATGGAGTGTCCTATGACTCTCTCTACACCGAAACAGCCGTCCAGGTAAATAATTTAATATTCTTATTGTAGAAGGAGGATAAATGCATTCATTGTAGCCATATCATGCTTAGAGTTTCAAATATCACATCTCAAAAGTACTGTTAGGGCAGTGACTGTGGCTCAAAGGAGTAGGATGCCAGCCCCATATACTGGAGGTGGCCGGTTCAAACCCGGCCCTAGCCAAAAAAAAAAAAAGTCCTGTTAAAGAAAACAAACACTGTTTATGTAAACATATGGTTTGTTTACAGTAGATGTATTCACAGGATAATATTATATTATATATTAGCTAAAATGAAAAATTCAATGATTAAAATCGACTTTTGAATGAAATTAATAAATCATAATGAATTATTATACTACTATTAATACTCTTGGCTGCTATAAAGTCAGATTTATTGGTGTTAATCAATTCACATGGACTCAGGTGATTGTATCATGAAATAAGATTTTTTCAGAAATTAACAGATACCTTATGGAATCAGCTGAACTCTAGACATCTCAGCCTGGAAAGCGGGTGGAAAGGAAGTGAGCCTAAGAGGCAAGGAACACAGTGAATACACATTTGGTATTCTACTGAGTCCTGCCTCCACAGAGCTCTTTCCTCCTACGGACTCTCAATTATGTTTCTATAGCCAGGATCTCAGTTTCTTCACAGTCACTGTGAATAATGTGAATAATTGATCAACTGTCCATGAGGATTTGTTTCACACTCTCCAGAAAGAAAAGTATTAGTATCCTATGTACCTGAAACATTGATTATCTCCACGATACAAACAACTGCACTCAGGTGTCCAATAACCAGAAATATCTTTCAGCATATAATTAGTCTTCTAAGAATGCTTTTAGCATATGTATGCTAATTATGTCTTGACAACTAATTATGCCTCATACACATTTGTCTTCCCCAAGGGAAATAAATTTAATTCTCATCAATTATAGTTTTAAATCCCGTATCTCTGGATGATATCCTTTCCACCTCAAGGTTCATAATTAATCACATGACATTTGAGATTAAACCATAAATGTAACAACCATGATTATGCCTTATATTAAATAGTTAAATATTAATAGTTCTAACAAAATAGTTATATTTAAAAATAGTGAATACATACATACATACATATTACCATTTTTATTTCTGTCAAAACTTTTCTTAGTAATTTTTTTTCTTTGCCTTTCATTCTTTGTTCCTTTTGACTTTTACTCTCATCACTGCTGACCAGCGTTCTTGACCTGATCAGAATATATTGCCTATAATTCCCAAAGGATTTCAGCCTTTGGCAATCTTGCTTATGGGTACAAATTCCCAGTTTGGTTTTGCCAACAAGCTTGTTTAGTGTGAAGTTCTCTCCAGAAAAAATGTCCTGGCTTCCATTTTCCTCTTCATGTGCCTGTTTTATAGAAACAACCCCATATCTATCTTACTGTTAGGCACTATCACGCCAGTGAACATTGTAATATTGTGAGACGCCATAGTAAAGCATTTCTTTCTGTTCATTCAATTACCTCTTAAAGAGCCCCAGATAAATGTGGTGAATGGTTATTTCAGATCCCTATAGAGGAGACCCTGTCTTCTCCTAGTGCATTTATTTTCTTTGGTACTAACCATACAAACTGTTAGGACCTATAGTTGTTGATAGCAGTAAGTAAAAGCACAATTAATATATAATTCTCAGAAGTTCCACTCAATTCCAAATGTTTTCTTCTTCTAAACTAAGTATTGTGACTACGAGAAAAATAAATCCACGTATTTCTCATTGGTTCTGAATATACAATCCATCCTACAGGAATCTATATGCCTGCAAGGCGTTCTTTCCATGCTTGAGCTATATTCTGTCCTCCACTGGGCTATTACACTATTAGCCCTCTCATTTGAACTGTCACAAACACATCATGAATCAATTAGTTTGATTTAAAAAATATTACCAGAATCCTGAAAGTAGTCTTTGCAACCACTCCCAAACACTAACCTAACTTTTAATAAATGTCATTATTATGTCAGTGTCTTTTCTAATTCATTTTTTTTTGCAGATATTCAATGATATTTTTGGTGGTTTTGCAGAAAATACTGGCATCCCTTTGGGATAAGTTCTAACTCCTTTCTCTGGCTTTACTTTGGTCTAAATATATTTTATGAAATTCCCTATTTACAGAATCTTTATACATTTTTGTTGCTGTTCTGTGCCACTCTCATTTTTTTAAACCAAAGTCAAGAGAAGGAAGAGAGTAAATGATGCACGCTCAGCTGTGTATTCAATTTATGTATGGTATTATCAAGTATATGGAAAATTCATTTTACTTTTCTTTTTCTAAGTTATGTCAAAGTCATGTATCAGATTCCTGATAATTTTTCAGTTTCTATTTGCCCTTTTTTTTATTTCTGTTTTCATATTTATTCTCTTAATCATAGTTTGATAGGAGAAAGTAGTCAAAGAGTATTATAAATTATAATTATTATAAATTATTGTCAGATTATTTTCAGAGCTTTAAAATATTCTTGGTCTTATAATTTGAATAAAAGCTTATCCAAGAGTTTATGTGCCCTATATGCTTATAGGTGAACAATTTCTAGATTGTTCATATATGGAAAACATGGTTGGCATTCATGATATATAGTAATGCATATTCTGAAGAAATCTGAAACATTTAATACAGTAGAATCTCTGTTAAGTTGACCACTAGAGAGACTGTAACAAACTGGTCAACATGCTGAGGTGGTCAACATAGGAAGCTAGGTCTATCTTACTGTATGTAAATGTGGTGTATGTCCAGTCTATGAAAACTAGGTTAATTTAAGGAGCTTGTCAATGTCGGGAAGTGGTCAATGATGGAGGTTCTACTATAATGTTGCTATTTTAAATTTTTAAAAATTATTATGAAAGAAAGAGATTTTTGTCTTAATATGCCCTTTATCAAGAGAAAATAATCAAACTCTGTAAAATAATTTTAAGAGGTGTACTCTGTGTCGAGTTTGAGGACCATGGTCCATAGTCATGCCCAAGAAGGCTTGAGCAAGGGAACTCACTGTGGCTGCATTATAGTTCGGTTTTATGCATTTGAGCAAGACAGGAATTACATGTAAATTCATAAATCAATACATGAAAACAGTACATTTACTTGGCCCCAAAAGGTGGAACATCTGAAAGTGGGGACATGAAATATTTTGATACAGCATACAATGTGGAATTATAAATTTTGGATAACTGGGATAATTATCACCACAAACATTTTTCATTTCATGTGTTGTGTTGCTTATGTTCCAAAACTGCTCTTCTCTTTAATTTGAAATGTAAAATAAATTATTGTCAGGTAGTCAGCCTATTGTGCTACTGTATACTTTATCCTAGTAATATATAGGTAATATAAGTAATATATATGTACATATATTTTCATCCTAGTAATATATAGGTAATATATATTAAAATATATAAATTTATAACATATATAAAATATATTTTTACCTTTTAACCAATTTCTCCCACCCCACTACACTTCTGCCTTTCTTAACTACCATTATATTAACTGTCTACATGAAATCAAAATGTTTTGCCTTTTTTATTTTTATTAAATTACAACTTTATACATTAATGCATTTATGGTATATGATGTGTTGATTTTATATACCATTTGGAATGCTTATATCAAACTGGTTAACATAGCCTTCACCTCTCTTACTTAATTTCTTACTTAATTATTGTGTTAAGACATTTATACTCTACACTTAATAGATTTGACATGTACCCTTGAAATATGAACCTTAGGTGTGGTCTCACTATTTACCCTCCCTCTATCTGATCTCCCCCTTGCCCTTCCCTCCCCTTCCTCTTTCCTCCTTCATACAGGGCTATAGTTGTGTGTTATCTTTCATATGAAAATGTGGGTGATTATAAATTGTTTTCATAGTAGAACTGAGTACATTTGATAGTTTTTCTTCCATTCTTGAGATTTGTTACTAAGAAGAATATGTTCCAGCTCCATCCATGTAAACATAAAAGAGGTAAAGTCTCCATCTTTTTTAAGGCTGCATAATATTCCATGGTATACATATACCACAATTTATTAATCCATTCATGGGTCAATGGGCACTTGGGCTTCTTCCATGACTTGGCAATTATGAACT
>CAUYQV010105060.1:0-21108 GCA_963574575.1 Galagoides demidoff | reverse complement strand
GGGCTTCTTCCATGATCTGGCAATTATGAATTGGGCTGCAATAAACATTCTGATACAAACATCTTTATTGTAATGTGATTTTTTATCTTCTGGGTATATACCTAATAATGGAATTGTAGGATCAAATGGCAGGTCTATTTTTAGATCTCTAATTGTTCTCCAGATGTCTTTCCTGAGACAGAGCCTCAAGCTGTCCCCCTGGGTAGAGTGCTATGGTATCACAGCTCACAGCAACCTCCAATTCCTGGGCTGAAGTGAGTCTCCTGCCTCAGCCTCCCAAGTAGCTGGGACCACAGGCACCCGCCACAATGCCTGGATATTTTTTGGTTGCAGCCATCATTGTTGTTCGGTGGGCCCAGACTGGATTTGAACCTGCCACCTTAGGTGTATGTGGCTGGCGCCTTAGCCACTTGAGCCATAGGCTCCAAGTCGACCAGCTAATTTTTTAATTATTATTATGATTTTTTAAGATACAGAGGCTTGCTATGTTGCCCAAGCTCAATGAACTCAGGCCTATGAACTCCTAGCCTCAAATGACCCTTCAAAAGTGTTAGGATTATAGGTGTCAGGCACTGCAGCCATCCTGGAAGAGTTTTTCATCTGAAATTTCCAGTCTGCTATTTTATTCTTCATCAGCATTTATACTATTTTTCTTCCATTTACTGTGTTTATTGTATACACTACATATATTTTTCAGTACTATATGTCTATAGTAAGCATTTCATGTCTTTTCAGTTGGAATTCCTGGAGGAGATGTTTTGCTTAGAACAAATTGTTTTGAATTTTTTTTGTCTCTTTAAGTGTTTTGTCAGGCTTATTTTAAGGTCTTAACTATTCTAATGTTGTTTCCTCAGACAATATGTATCATTCAATTTTTATTTTCTTCATATTGTCTTGAGTGTACTCCTTTGGTTTCTGGTTGTTTTTGTCTCTGAGATCATGTTATTCTAGGGGGCATCAGTTATTCTCTCTGGTAAGGGATGTGAGGAAGGGCCCATGTCCAGGTTTCAGTTTGTGTCAGGTGTAATTAGTTAGTGAGAGTAAAGTAGATGATCCCCTGAACAGAACACAATAAACAACTAGTTTTTACTAGCAGTCCCATGTCTATATGTGTCAAATCTATTGCGCTTTCTGATTTAGCACCTTGGACAATCTGTCTTGGTAATTGGTACCAACATTTAAAGTGAAAGGAAGACACTGATCGTTTTAAGAGAATGTGGACAGAAGGAAGAGGAGAGCTAGCACTCAAAAGAAGAAACACAATCAGTGTGAAAAACAATAAGATGGGTGAAGCTTAAGAAGGAATTGATGAGGTGGAATGTCAGACTGAAGAGTTATCCTGAAAGGCAGCAAGAAAGAATAATGTAATAATATTTTTAAAAATTAATAATAGAAATAACAATAATGAACTAAGACACCCAGATGACAGACTAGTGTGTAATGTGTAGTATGGAATGAATCAGTAAGCTATGAGCAAGCAAGCTGATCAGATCTCACCTATACCTCTGAGTGTTCTATAATGTATGTGAACTTCTAATCGTGTGTTTCTATGTGGAAAAAATAAAAAGATCAGGAAAAATAATTCCTAAGGTTAGTGATGAAAGTAAAATGAAAGGCAAGAAATAAAGAAATTGGTCCTTTGTAGCCCTAAAAAAACAAGTTTAAACATTGATAAATCAAATTTCACTATTTTGCACAAAATCTATGAAACTGTTCCAGAGATCGTGGCCCTCCTTGCAAAAGCTGCTTACTGAACACGAGATAGAACTTTTGTGAAATTTAAAATGTCCTTACGTTTCACATGATGATTCAGCATCATTTACAAGAAAGTCCAGAGTTCCTACAAATAATCCCATGAGGCAACAAGCTGCTGAGGTCCCTTGTACTGCCACTGAACTTCACCCAAAGTTGGTTTGGAAATTTTAACTGCTTTTGAATTGACTTTGAAGCCTTTAAGTGGCAGCAGCTGACACGTTGCCATGGTTGCACTTCCTCCTCAGCTGAGGAAGCTATACAGAAGAAGGGATATAGGTCAGAAAGTGTTTCCACTGACAAAGCAACTGCATATTAAAATCAAATGCCTTTGTAAACATACGCTAAAAGAGAATTGCTAATCCTGGTATCAGCTTATTAAATGCAGAGTGGTTTATCTTTGGGGTGGTGTAGCTAGCAGCACTGTGAGACCCGGGCATTCAAGGTTAAGAATACTCTTTTTCCTGAATATTGGCAGTTCAACTTTTAAAAATAGGACTGTGATGTAACTTTACCCCATCAGTTTCTTCTATGTTCCTTGCAACTGGGGTATGCACATTCAATTGAATAATTCACCCACAAGTTATTTCATCTCTGGATAAACTACTCCAGGATCAGAAGGATCCACTCTCAGCTCAATAAATATCTGTTGGTCAGTTGATTCTTCACTCTGACAAAATGTCCTAAATGTGGTTGGAGCAAGATATAACTCAATGGAAGAAAGGAATAAAGATGAGAAAGGCAGGAAGGAATGAAGTAGAGCTGGCCAGTAGTTCAGAAGGAGGAAGGAAGGAAGGAAGGAAGGAAGGAAGGAAGGAAGGAAGGAAGGAAGGAAGGAAGGAAGGGAAGGAAAAAGAAGGGAGGATGGAGGGATAAGAGGGGGAAGGAGGTAGAAAGGAAGGGCAGGCACAGGAATCATCATAGTCTTTCCACCAAAGGAGGAAATAGTATTTGCAAGACAGTGGTTGAAATGGAAATTTGTAAGTTGCTTTTCATCTTCAGACAACTGTACCTGTTATCATGGGGTATTCTTTACTATTTTTATTACATTTAGTTTGGATTAAGTTAACTCATCATACAGTCTAAGGGTAGTGTCTGATTGGCTTAAGCTAATAATATATCCATTCACTCCTGAATAAAATTACTATTTCAGGGCTAGGCAGTTGACTCAGTTTGAGCCAGTACATACATACTTGGGGGATTTTCTGGAAAATAAAAGGCTTTCAATCTTCTCCTGTAATGGTAATATGAAGGTTTGAAGTCTCTCTGAAGCCATCTTGGTACCACCAGTGAAAAGGTAGAAGCTGGTAGAAGCTACCAGTAATGTCTGTCTGGGGACAGAGACTCCCCAAGGAGAGGTGGCAGGGATCAAATGACATTTCAGCCTTGAACCAAACACACACAAACTACTATAGACTGTTCAGCTTCAAGGGAAATTACATTCCTTATTTTTTCTAGGCCAGTTTGAGTTGAGTTTTCTATGTCTTGCTCTTGGGAAAGAATACTGATAACATTCCCCTTAATTCCTAAATATTTTTACCCTTTGAGTCAAATGAAGGTAATTGAAGTAACTAAAACACAAAATAATGATTATATCCTTGGGTTAGAAATCCAAAAAAATCCCTTAAACATAGATGTGTGACTCCTGGGCGCTCTCAGAAGACAAAGGGTCTGACTCTAAGAACTGTGTAAGTGGCAGATGCCAGGATGAAATCACTTGTGTCAGACCCAGACAAGGTAGGGCTGGGAAGGCACAAAGGAGACAGGGTTCATGGTCACATGTCTGAAATAATAACTGTTTTCAAGGACTTTCCAAAAACCCTGTAAGAAATGCCTCCCTTCACATCCTCACGTATCTGCCCTATATAACTTGCACATTTCATATTTATTCATATTTGTCTATGACAAAGTTTATTACTACACATTCTTTATTATGGCAGTAATTCAGATAAAATGCAGAGGAGAAAGATGAGAGGGAAGAAGGGAGGGGGGTGTGGGGCCACTGTGTGTGACACTCCTCTTGGGGACAGGACACTATTAGAGGGACTTTATCCAGCAAATGCAAGCATTGTGACCTGGCTCTTTGTACCCTCAATGATTCCCCAACAATAATAATAATTTAAAAAAACCCAACAACTAATAAAGTAAGCCTGTCACGTCAAAGAAAAACAAAATGTTCTGGAAAGGAACTCTTCCCAGTAATGACATCTCCATCAATGACCTGGTGACACCTCTGGTTTTGAGCTTTTGAAACCAATAAACTCTCTTTTTAACCCCTTCATATATCCCTCTCTCTTTCTGCCAATAAAGTTTTCCCCTCACCCTTCCCTCACTGGATGCTCTTGGGGTTGCCCACTCTTTGCAACCCAGATTCTAATCCTCATTTCTCCTTCCCCAATAAACTCAACATATTTGGAGGCTTTTTTCTAGTTTTGTGGAAGGTTGACAGAGTGTAGAAAACTGCAAGAGCTAGCTTAAGAAGCAAAGAATTAAACAGGAGGTAGATAATTTACTTTCACCAATCACAAATGAGAAAATGGAGTAATTAAAGTTAAAAATTACCCGGGAGGTGACAGAACTGATGAGGGAAGGAGCTGATACCCAGGTACTTTGGCTTATGGGAACTCTCCCCCAATACATATTAGCAAATGGATCCGTGCTATCTATGTTACATTCTGACACCTGAAAATTCCACCTGTTTATTGGCAAATCAATTAGTAATAAAACCAGCATAGCCGTTTTATCATAAAGAATTTGATTGGCTTTTTTCTCTGACTCCTTGGAATTAAACGCTTGGGGTGCCCCAAGCTACAGACTTCTTTATTATTTATAGCAAACTTTGACAATTTATGTCAATAAGATAACTCATGAGGGTCCCTAATTAGCTAATGTTAGGAAGATGATTTTGGATGGGGACTGGCCCCTCCAGAAAAACCAAACATGTGATGAAGGGATTAGAGCTTTGAGTCACACGATGCCAGTCCAAATTCTAACTTCAAGGGAAAGTAGGGAGGCTGAAAATGGAGTTCAGCCAGGTGACCAAAGAGTTAATCAAACAAAAGCTCAGGACACCCAAACTTAGTGAAGCCTTCGAGTTGGGGAACACGCTGATACACCAGGAGAGTGATGTGCCCTAATTCCCTAGGGAGAATTCCCAGAAGCTCTGTGTTTTCTCCCGGACCTCACGGTATATATTCATGCATTGGGCTGGCCCTCTTGATTTATGTTCATTGCAATGAAAGCGTAAACATAAAGTGCAGTGCTTTCCTCAGTTTTGTGAGTCATTTTAGCGAATTACAGAACCTGATGGAGTCATGGACACCTCCCAACTTGTAGCCAGTCAGACATATGGGTGGCTCCCATTGACCTCTTTTGTGTGACTAATGTGTGAAATCAGGGCAGCCGTGTTAGGGACCATACCTTGTAATGTGTATGGTTGATGCCAACTCCAGCTGGCTCATGGCAGGACAGATTTCCAGTACACCCAGTGTGATTGGGACCAGTTGGACTGAACTGGAACAATGACACCCACCACAATGAAATTTAGGGAACTTTACAAAATATTAAGAAAATGGTGTAATTCAAATCCAAGTCTAATGCAATTATATTTAAAGAAAAAAATAATTGTCCCTTGGTATTTTCTCCAGCAAACTATAGTTAGGATTCCAGAAGAGTTTTAGGGAATGCACTGAGCTTTTAGAAGACAATTTGCAAAAAGACTTGTGAAGAGAGTTATGTTGTTTCAATACCTTCTAAGTCAGAGGTACTGATGTTCATAGCTCACAGTTGCAGGCTAAGAGACAAACGAGAGAATTCAGTTTGCACATGCAGGTAGCGGTATACAAATTCCCTCTACACCTCATTCTGTAGTGAGGACAGAGTGCTTTTGGGATATTTCATTTGTTTCTATTAGAGTCACTGCGAGGAGTTTGGATGGGAAGAAGCTTCTGCGTCCCACGTGATGATGTGACTTCAGAGTCTAGGAGTGAGTCCAGGGCTCATATTCAGGTCATTTAACTCATAAACCTGTGGGGGGTTTTCTGTCATAATATACTGATCTAAGAATTAAGATAGGGTTTCGCTAATCTATAAACTGGAAATGTGTACTTACATATTTATAATTTATGGTCATTTTTACAGTTCCCATAAAATCCACATCTCCTCCCTAAGATCCTGTACACAATCCCATTTCCTATGAGAGAAGATGCTTATCAGAAAACCGCTATCATTGCCAGGAAGTCCTGAGTGCTGATTTAATGTCAGTGATCATGATCTTATAGTATTTGGACAATTGTACTATATTCTCCAGCAAACTCCAGCTATACCGGAGCCAGCCCAGACTTGGCTACTGACATTACGGAAAGGAGGGAAGGGTGAGATGATTCTAAAGATGTTACTAACAAATCATCAATCCAATTAAATTAAAAAAGAGGTGAAGACAGGAAGGGGGTGTGAATAGTGAGAATGTGGAGAGGTCAATGGATTAGAGGATACAAAGACAGAACTGTTTTATGGGACACTTCCGTAGTACAGGCAGAGTGGTAGAAAGGGTGGGAAGTTGCCAGAATATTTTCTAGTCTCATTTCAAGTCTTCCTCAGCGAGTCAAGAGACACAACCACCCTAGTTGTCTGATCCAGAAGAAAAGATGTATAACCTAAAGTCAAATACTGGTACACCCCAAAATAAAGTGGTCAGCTCAGTCTTTTTTCCAGTACTTTATGAATGCAAAAAACAAACATGCTGATGCTGTGGCTAAATAATTTACAAATTATTTGAGGTGATTGGTGGTGTTTGACAGATTTTCACATGAAATTAAATCTAGACTTATTAAAAGAGCCCCTCCCCTTGGGGGGGCATTCCTGAAATCAATTTCCAACTCTGTTGCCCCAGGAGACAAGACATCAGTTAAGTCCAACTTATCAAGACAGGAAAATATTCCTCTCTCTCAAAGTCTACTGTGTCACCACACTCCGTGGACTCCTAGCACACTGTGTGTATTCCTCAGAGCAATAAGGGAGCTGGTATCATATCTTTGTTTTATAAATATATAAACAATATTCACTTGCAATGCATTAGGTAAGAGTTTTGAATACTTTATAACCACCAATACATTTAATCCTAACATAGTAGTACTTACCTTATGAGATAACTTTTATTATGTGCATTTTTTTTTGGATTAAGGAAACTGAACTACAGAGAAGAGAAATAAGTTTCTCAAGGTCACAGCTGAAAAATGGTGTGGTTTGAACCAAGACCATCTAACTCCAAGTCTAGGCATTATCTACTCCGTTTTCCTGCCTCTCAGTGGTTTTTAATAGACCTTAAACTTCTGGCCAATGAAAGAGTTAGAAGAGGTGGTAGGAACAGCAGGAGCAAATGCATAGGGAGAATAGGAGTTTTGTTTTGTTGCTTATAAATTCACTGTGCTCAAATGGATCTAGTGACTAAATTTAGGATGGAATGAAATAATACAAGCAAATTAAAATACTTACAAACATTAACTAAAATGTTAAAATACATATTTGAATAAAAATGCAAAGAAAATTCTCTTGAGTACAAATAATACTTTTCAGTATATTGACAGTATCATTCCTCTATTTTTGATGAGTCTAGGCTGTTTGCTAGAATAGAATTCACCTTTTGGGGGAGTATACTGAGGCTCCCAAAGATGAATCCAGATTCAGTGGTTCACAACTCGATGAACTCAAAGGACTTAGTATATAGTTTTACTCATGGCTAAATTTTATTACAGTAAAATATTACAAAGCAAAAGCAGTGGAAGGAAGAAAGGAAAGAGAGAGAGAGAGAAAAGGAAGGAAGGGAAGGGAAGGGAAGGGAGAAGAGCGAAGGAAAGAGGAAATTAGTCACCAGTTTTCAGGAGTCCTCTGCCAGTGGCATTGCATAGGACACATGTGATTCCTCCAGTGTTAAGTCATGACAACACTTATGAAGGGTTTTTTGCTGGAAGCTCATTACAGACTCAGCATCTCACATACTCACTTTGTCCCTCATATGTACCCAAATTCCAGAATCCCAAAGGGAAAGCAGGTGTTCAACATAAATCACATTGTTTGTAGAGACATTTGGGTACAATGAGCCACTCTCATTTAAGGAAAGTTTGATATTGGTGTAGGAAGCTGTTTATTGCCCAAGTTCCTAGATACCAGCTTCCAGTCAACCTAGACCCAGCAAGCAGGACTTTCTAAGCATAGGCAGCCTCAAGCCTGCCACATTAACTCTTTCCTGAACAGAGTGTCTAAGACAAAACTGCCTTTATCGGGTAAAAAAAATATTGCCTTTTATTTTGAGTATGAAATTTTAAATGAAGAGACTATGTTGTCTTTAATAAATTGATTATTTGAAGCATGTTATTACTTGATGTGATGCCAAATCACAGGGCCCAAAACTGGTCTAAGTGTGGACTATGGTTGCTGGGTAATTACATTTAGTTTTCACAGTTTCTGGAGGTTAGAAAGTTCAATATCAGGGTCTAACAACTGATGAGTGCCTTCATGCAAAGTCATCTCATGATAGAATATGAAAGGGCAAGAGAAAAAGAGAAGACAGGAGTGACTTTTATTAACAACCCACTCCCAAGATAGCAACATTAACCTTTTAATGATCCTGCCTCTTAATATTGTCATAATGGCAATTACATTTGAACATGAGTTTTGGAGGGGACATTCAAACCATAGCAACCCCTCCCATTCTAAAGTATACTGAAAAACATTCTTGCAAGACTTCCAAGAAGGTGGCCCTCGGAAGCCAGGCAAACCTTAGTCTTTCCCATACCTTAAGAATTTATGGACTGGTAACAGTAGGGGGCTTAGTGAGACCTACATGCTCAACGATGAAAGACCTTAATTTTTTCATCCCCTGGGCAACACATAACTCTCCCAGAGAATCTTACTTAGGGAAAGAAAAGATCCCAACAGCCATGATTGTGGTATTGAGGCTCACAGATACAATTTGGAAAAAAATGAAGATAGATGATATTTCTGAAACGATTTTCTGATGGCAAATTCGGATCTGATACAGTGCCTATCCGTTGAAGGGAAATCAATGATGACATCGGAAAAGGCTTTGAAATACACTAAAACTGAAAGATGAAAATCTTAAGCTGGAAAAATGACTCTAGTACAATATTTCTAGTGAAAATTCATGAATATACAATCCCATGAAGGTGTAATATACACGTATAATAAATTTTTATGATGAAAGACAGAGTAGTCTGTTTCTTATGTTTAATAAGAGTTATTAATAAATGCACATGTGCAGGCATCCAATTCTAGACTAGGTACACTATATTTGAAAGAAAAGTTTTATATACCTGAAGGCCAAACACTAGTAAGCACAAAAGTAAACACTAAAATTTTCTACTTTTATAGCCTATGGACTTGAAAAAACTTTTCCTAATCCTGTGACTGTTTTGTTTCAATTTATTTGAGATTGTTCACAATGTTTGCCAAATTTTCTTATAGAATTATCCCAGACCTTTTAAAGCACTTTGTGATTTTTGACACAGAGGAAATTTGTGTGTCTCAATTGATTCTAATTTGTAGTCTAGGACATCTCAGCCATTTTTTTTTTTTTTTCGGCTGGGACTGGGTTTGAACCCACCATCTCTGGCATATGGGGCCAGCGCCCTACTCCTTGGAGCCACAGGCACTGTCTATCTCAGCCATTTTCTACTTAATAGTATTCATTGAGAAACAATACTGGTAATATATACAAACAAAAAATTACTTATGTCTGATTTTGCTATTTAAGTATTTCTTAATATTTCTGTTCTGTGGAGTTTCACTTGTGATAACAACGTATTTAAAATGGAAAAAATAGCATTTCATCTTGGGTGAGATATAATAAAATAAACAAGTCAATATTTTCAACCACCTCCACTGAAATCACTTATAAATTTTGGTTTACAAACTTTAGTATATCTATCTATAGAAAGGCTGATTTTATTTGTTCACAAGTCTTCGAATTCCAGAACATATAATTTAAATCTTATGTCTGTACACATGTTAAACATATATTAAACAAATGTTTGCATCTTAATAAAAACCAATCGAAAATTTTCTAGATATATTCTGTTGTCTAGTATGTTTCACATTTTTTTCCCCTAAAATAAGATGTGCAACGGCCATAAACTATTAGCTGGAGAAATCAGTAATTTTGCATGCTTTAGTTCATTAATCTCATTCAGATGCATACATTTGAATGCAGTTAGTAATATTATTTAAGACATTTCAACTGACTTATTTCCACATTATAAATGCTCCTATGCAAAAATACTGCCTTTTACTTTATTACAAATGCTCAGAATACTACTGAAGGCTTACTCTCTATAACTTAACAAGTCAAGGAATGCATTCTGCTGTCTTGTTTTTATCATTTGTACAATTTTAGAATCCATTATCATTCAATAGTTATTTACAGACTTACTGGAAATCCACCCCTATTCTTTCTAATAGAAGGGGTGACTCCAAAATAAAAAAGGAATAAAAGGCTCGGCACCTGTAGCTCAGCAGCTAAGGGTGTCAGCCATGTACACCAGAGCTGGCTGGTTCAAATCCAGCCTGCGCCTGCCAAACAACAATAACTACAACAAAAAAATAGCCAGGCATTGTGGTAGGCGCCTGTAGTCTCAGCTACTTGGGAAGCTGAGGCAAGAGAATCACTTAAGCCCAAGAATTTGAGGTTGCTGTGAGCTGTTATGTCACAGTACTCTACCCAGGGCAACATAGTGAGACTCTGTCAATAAAAAAAAAAAAAAGGAATAAAAAAGAACAAAAAATGAAAGAGGCTAGACCATGAAATATAACAGGTGGTGTAAGCAGTTTGCTTATTTGTTTGTTTTCCATCTCTATGGCATGGTGGTAAAAAACTTCAGATTTATTGTTTTTTCATTTTGCCAGAGACTCTCACGTCCCCAGACAGTTAACTTTTCTAAGATCAGAAAAAGAAAATAAAGCATACAAATATTAAACAAATGACACAAACATTAAACAAAAACTTGGTGCTATCTGATAGTATTTCTCCTGTGTTATTCATCTAAGGATTTGTTGCAACAAAATCCTTTTAAAGAAGTTTTGATACTGAGAATGTCTCTCATTAAGACTCCTGGAGATGGATGTGGGTGGCAGTGAGTAATTGAACCAACAGCTCCTGTTTACAAAACAACCGTGGACAGTTTGTGTGTATGATAAATGACAGTCTAAGGAAATCAAGAGCAGGCAGTACTGTCAGTGTCAGACAACCTTTAGAGGGTAACTGGGCTTTCACTAATGGCATGCTGAGTAACCTGACTCTTCAAGTTCATTAACATTGCCAAGTTCTGACCAGGGCTTTGGAGTTGCAAAATGACTCAAAATATTGCCCAGTGTTGAATTTCTTGCAGACTAGTGGGGGATGCAGGCGCATAACACATCATTTCAGCAGGGTGGTACCAAGTGTTAAAATTTCCTTGTTTCCCCCTAAGTCTTTCCCCCCTTAATAAATGGTAACTTCATCTTCCATTACTCAAGTCATTCATTTTTTTTTTTTTTATGTCTAAGAGTTTCCTTGAGGTAACTGAAGTCAACCTTGACTCTTATTTTCTATCGTTCCCCCAGAGGTCCCAGAACAAAAAGTACTCCTCTCTTTCTTTCACACCTCTATGCGCAAATTCCAGGGACTTCACCCCAGAATGTCTACAGAATCTTACCGCTTCTCACTAACTCCACCTCTACCCTCACATCAAACCCATCATCATCCCTTCTATGGAGTATTAATAAAATCCAGTATGTTTTTCCTGCTTCTGCACTCGTACCTTTCAAATCCATGCTTAACATGACAGCCAGATGGCTCCTATGTGCAAGTCTGACCACGTCTCTGTGCAAACCCGCCAGTTGCTTCCCAACTCACTCCAGTAGAAACACAGCCTCATGCGGGCTAAGAAGTCCCTTCAAGATGCTCCCCCTCCGAATCCTCCGCCGTCCTCCCAGCCCCGAGTCTTCACTCAGCCAGGCTGCTTTCCTTCCCTTCCTCCAGCTCCACATGCTGACTTTGGTCTTTGAATCCTTTTTTTTTTTTTTTTATTAAATCATAGTTGTGTACATTCCATTTCCTCTCATTCACAGTTTTCTTTCCCCTTGTTTTTCCACCTCTATCTGTTCTTTACTCAAAACCCATTTTCTCCGGAGGCCGTGTTTGTATGTGGTATTTCAAACTTCATACCCCAGAACCCTCAGCACTGTTTACTCCACTTCTTTATTTTTTTCTCTACGGGGCGCTTCCCTCCATGACATGATATCTAGTTTTGTATATATTTTGATGCTTGGCACCAGAGACTTGATGGTAACCCCCAGGAGGGCAATGGTTTTGTTGGTTTTGTTTGATTCACTGCTGTTTCTTTAGCAATTAGGACAATATCCAATGCATAATAGTTTCTCAATAAGTATTTGTTGAAATAATGACTTTTCTTTCCAAAGTGCTGTCTGAGTCTCTCAGGCAAACTGTCCTTCTTTCTCTGGATGTCTGTAAACGTTGTCACCTATATAAAATCTATGTGGACACCTGTCTGGCTGGCTGACTGAACCCTTGAGTTTAACTTCAGGGACAGGGCCAGCTGCACAACTTACAAAGTTCAATTCAAAATATAATTGTGATGTCTCTTATTTTAAAATCATTAAGAGGCTCGGTGCCTCTAGCTCAGCAGCTAAGAGCGCCAGCCACATACACCAAAGCTGGTGGGTTCAAACCCTGCTAAACAACAGTGACAACTATAACCAAAGACTAGCCGGGCATTGTGGTGGTCACCTGTAGTCCCAACTACTCAGGAGGCTGAGGCAAGAAAATCACTTAAGCCCTAGAGTTTGAGGTTGCTGTGATCTGTGATGCCATGGCACTCTACTCAGGGAGAAATAGTGAGACTCTGTCTAAAAAAAAAAAAAAAAAAAAAATTAAGAATTTTACCCTCAAGAACCAAACCAAATGTGGCATTCTTCTAAATACAAGTTATATGTCCATGAAGCCACCCTCTATATCTCTTAATCTCCACACCCCAATAATTAGCAATATCACTGGTGAAAAAGAGACATTCCATAAATGCTTATTGACTGAATGCTTATATCCTTACCTAGAGGAATTTGAAAATGTCCTAATTATATATGACCATCACCAAATAGCTCTAATATCCAGAAAAATAATTCTAATGGAAAGCAGTGAAACACAAGTGAAATGTGTTTTTGCAATTGATATGATAATTTCAAAGGAAAGTCGGAATTCGGTGTTGTTCTAGGTTCAAATTCACTGTGGCATTTCTGATCCAGATTTTTAGATTTCTCCAAATTTCCTGTTTCAGACATTAAAAACAAGATTAAGGGGAAGAGATATCATTCTGATGTATTCTATTTTATTTTACCAAATAAGCCTTTATTTTATTCGGATGTAAAGCAACCTATTCAAGATGATATCTCCTAGTATCATAAGGGTGACGGATTCTGTCAATGATTCTGTCAATGCGTATACCTTTTGAATTATCTGTATTAACTGAAAAGAAGAAATCTAATATATAGAGAGGGCATTTTTTCTTGATGTAAAATCAAATCTATGTGCTTCAATGATCTATAATATTTATACTGATTAACAATAATTTGGTTTTCAATTCCCAAGTAGAAGGGAGATTTTTGTTATCCTTGTTTCCTGTGGCATATTTTGGAGAAAACAGGAATTTGAAGACAAGTTAAATTCCAAGAGAATATTTCCCAAAGAATAGAAGGTATGTCTATTTGTCATATCTAAATCTGAAGATGGCTGCATTAGAGAAAATGGTTATTGTATTTTCTTCTGTGCTGACATGAAAAAGTCTGAAAGTCTCTGAAATCTGCAGTGTTCTGAACAGATGAATGAAAAGAGACATGATTGAATTAGTAAATAAAAGTGAGCTTTCCACAGAAGTTGTAGAAATGCAGGATGTTCAGTTCATCTACCTTTTCTTCATGTCCTCAAGGTCAAGGCAGCCTTTTCCTATTAAGGACAACAATAGGAGATAGCACTTCTGTCTAGCACTTTTTATCTTTCAAAGGATTTATTTTTCCTTTTTCACAACATCATTGTTAGGAAAATAGGACAGGTCCGTTATTTTTATCCTTCAGAGTACTGTGTACAGAGACACTGAACATAATTTGTGAAAAATAGAAGAAAAAAGGAGCAAATAAAGAGTATGGGATTTCAGTGAGCATTTAGAATGGATCATTTTTGCTACAGTTAATACTTCCCCATTATTTTAATGTTGTATTATTGTCACCAAAGTATATCCAAACCTTTAATTTTATTATCCACTTGCAAGCACTATGGGAATAGAGAAGATTAGTTCAGTATGGAAGCATGTTTTCCATTTTTCTGTTAAGTCTCTTATAAGCCAGTATTGTTTCCTTAAATCTGCAAGTGATAGGCCCATGTTATAATTGCTTACTCGTTAGTATTTTCTGATCACTCTGTAGATACTTTCTCTAGTTAAGAAACTTAAAACTTATGGTGATGCTATACCACATTTCGGATTTAGGATATAGAATAACATCCTCTAAATTCAGAAAATAAGTGAAGAGAGTTTTAAACAGCAAAAGTTAACATTTTGAAAACTAAAATTAATAAAATATCATAATGTTTTATTGTGATTTACAATAATTCTTTATTATATATAGTCAATGACTTGAATAGGTCCTCGAGTTTACTATACAAAATTAAAAACATTTTTGAATGAAAGAATACCATGTGAGTATTCTGTGAGTAAAGTGGTTTCTTCTGGACAAAGGAACATCCAGAGGTCATATTTCTGTATACACTCTATTATTGACGTTCATGAAGAAACAAACAGTTAACAGAGATCCTCAAAACCTAAAAGAAAACAATAACAGATCAAAACCTAATAAGAATAATTTATGAAACTAACACTGAACTATTTAATCACCAGAATGCATATTGTAAATGGAAAGGGGATAAAACAGGTTAAGAAAATTCCAAGGCAAGGTGACATAGTTGTCAATAAGAAATCTGCAGAATAAGCCTTCCAGAGTAACCCGCCTGCAACTAAATTCATGCATAAAATAGAAAAAAGAAAAACTTCTTATATTTAAACTACACGGGCTATCATTGGGCTAGATGCCTTGATGTACTGATAATTTGTGTTTTGTTCATTTTTTTAATTATGTCATTAAACCTACAAAAATATCTCTTTTTGTATAGGATCATAAAATGTGGTGTACAGAGGATAGAAGTTTTAAATGTTCCATCATGAATACAATATCGAATAAACATTTTATTTTTTTGATAATAAACATTTTAAAACAATGACATGAATACTTACAAGAATGTCTAGTAAGTTTACTAGAATGTCTGTCTAGTTTAGTACCATTCTGAGCCAAGCACTGTTACCAATTAATGAGATAGAACTCTAGTTCAGTAACTTTGTAGATCAGTCTATAATCAAATGCAGGATCATATCCTAGTCTAGAAAATGATACATTAACTGTTTGTTCCAATGCTATAGATTCCAGGATGATAATCTACCCACTCTTAATAGTTTCTTTGCACTTGTTCTTACCAGTCTTTAACTGAGACTGAAGAAGGGTGACCTGCTTCTAAATCCTAATTCTGCAGTCGACACCATGCAAGTCATAGAATGTGTCTATTTTGCTTTTCATTGTATCTCCAACCCTAGTACATCATGTGACACACAGTAGGTGCTCTCCTGTTCCAAATCAATTGAATGAGAAAATGAATAAATAAATGAGTATATTAGTGAACAGTGGATCTTACTAATATAACTTCTGCCTAGATGCTTGCAGACTGCTCAACATGATGCTCTTATTGCAAATATAGAAAAAATATATATAATATAATAAATATGTATATACTGAGATATAGGAAGATATATGAGAACTATGAACAGATAGATCTCTCAAAGCAATGAAATCGACCTCCAGGATGACTACTTATTAGCAGGCTCCACCCACCTGGCCCCTTAAGGAATTGCCCACACCCCTTCTGGATATGAATAGTCTCAAGGTCCTGGCTCTTGTTGTATTAACTTCTTTGATTAAGTCTTCACTTAGGTGTTCCGAAATCTATTTTAGTGTATGATAATTAATATCTTTTACCTTTAAACAAACATACGAGCAAAGGCTTACCTCTAAAGCTGAAAGTCCCAAGTTAATTCCAAGTAAAGTTAAAGCGTTAACATTATACCATGTGCTGATTCTATCTCCACAACCCTAAGGAAAAGAAATGACTTAGATTGACTTGGAGATGAAAATGGTCTCGTACATAATTATATTACAAAGAAGGAAAGGCACAGGGACACTGATGATTAACAAAAGTCTAAATAGTAAGCTAGGGTCTAACTGGAGATTGGAATTATGGTCCAGAAGCTTCATGTGATAGCAGGATATCTCAGTTGCTAATTTTAAAGTTGCTAAGATGTTGTCATGTAATTAAAGTCAGAAATGTATTAAGTTTTGGAAAGGGATTTGTTGTTCTGCAGACTATTGAATTCATCAGGACACAGGGGTGCCCTTTACCCACTGAGAGCATGTTATGAGACGCCAGTGAATGCCTAATACCTGGGTAATAGTGAACTCTATACGTACTACCCCTCATATGTACATACATATAGCAAAGTTTAACTTATAAAGTATGCATGGTATGGGATTAACAACAATTAATACCAATGTAGAACAAGTATATCAATATTCTAGTATGACTATTCTTGCACTTGGGCCATTTGTTAAGTAAAATAAGACTTACTAGAACACGACACTGCAATATGTCAATAGTTGGTCTAATAACTGAGATAGCTCATAAGGGACTGATGGGTGGGTAGCATCTATACCTGGGCACACTGGACAAAGGAACAAATGAATTGTTGATTTCTGGAACTTTCCATTTGAAATGATACATCTTAAAATTAGAATAACTTATAAGTGTTAGTATAAACTACACAAACTATTAGAGGTTTTTAGGATGGAAACCCCTCATCTCATGCCTGCAAACAGCAGTAGTTCCAGGTTGGACTTTGCTCTTGCTTCTACCACACACCCCCGGACACCACTTCTGTTACTTCAGGGATCACTTCCTTCAGTTTTGCCAACCCTCATGCCTCTTTTCTTCTAGGACTGCAGCCCTTTGACTCATCCTATGCACAAGGACTTTGGAAAAAGTGCCTCCTCCTTCTGCAGGACTTTTCAAGGAAGGTTGGGGAGCAAGAATATTGCTCTATGAAGTTCCAAGAACACTTAAATCACACATCCCCCAAAATTTATTTATTAATTATATATCCAAAATAATATTAAAATTTATACAACTATGTGTTCAATTTATAGAGTTGGCTGAAGAATGTAGCCAACTACATTCTTGAATGTATAACATGAATAACATCATGTTTAGATCCAAATTTACTCAGAATTCAGGCTCATAGGAGCCAGCCCCTTATACCAGAGGTGGTGGGTTCAAACCCAGCCCCAGCCAAAAACTGCAAGCAAAAAAAAAAAAAATTTACCCAGAATTCAGCCCCAGCCAAAAACTGCAAGCAAAAAAAAAAAAAAAAATTTACCCAGAATTCAAAATTGACCTGAAAAACACAAGAAGAAGCTTTGGTTTTTCTTTACCTCTAGGTAAGTTTCATTCAGTGGCTCATCACAAAACCGTTTTTGAATGTAGGTTTAATGCAAGAACGTGGCACCTGCTCTGAATTTTCTCTATTCTTATCCTTTATCCAATCTGTATAATTGTGTTGGCCACACACTGTATCTAGGAAAAAGGTTCTATGAATTTTACCTTAAAATATTCAAAATGCAGTTAGTTTTTACTTGTTTAATTTATTACTTTATTGCTGCTATTGTCAAGCAGAGCTAAAGATTGCTGCTTATATTAGTGGGTTATGATAAAATTATTATGTCTAAATTTTATCTTGTGGGAGTTCAGAAGTGAAGATATGCTTGATATGCCCATACAGAAAAGATGTTTAGGAATAAAATAAAAACAGAGAACCACCTGAAGTGTGTTTTGCTCATAACTATAGCAGTTCTCTTTATGTGTAGTATTTATTCAAAATACGCTGTCAGACATGGTTACTCTGCCTAAAAATAGATTCAAGTCTATTTCTACTCTCCTAGGCTTAATGTAAGCTGTAAAAACTGCCACTAAGAACAACAACAAAAAAAATAGAATAATAACACTAATCATAGAAATGATTAAACTAAGAAATGTCTAATTTTTAGTGCTGATTCAGAAAGCCAAATCAGTGGGGGAAAATGAGAGAATCCTCTTACATACTTGTCACCTCGGGAATAAAGGTTGTGGTGAATATTTGATCATTTTCTTAACTTGTTATTGAAAATGATAATATCAGTACTCTAAACGACTAAAATAGCGCTTTAGAATTAGGGTACTGAAAATTAGTTCAACCAACAAAACCTATACATATTATCTCAATTACATGGCTAGGCATCATAAACCGGAATCTCATGAATAATAGCGAGGCCATACACAGAGCTGATTTCCTGCTGGTCACTTTCTGGCCATAGGACAGTTCATTCGTCTGCTTTCTAATGCAGTCTGGAAATGCCATCCACATGCAGATCACATGCATCAGAGTAAAATAAGAGGAGTAAAAGCATTTTAATTCCTTTTCACTTCTCGTAAGATCTCATTTCTGTTATCACAGGTACTAAAAATAATAGCTATTTTTCTGGTGAGGCATCTAGGGTAGCAGTGAAGAGTACAAAAATCTAGTGCCAGACTGTGTGGGCTTGAATCCTGGCTCTGTCACTTGTTAGCTGTGCAATCCTGGATAAGTTATTAAATTTCTCTGTCCTTCATCTATAAAATGAGAATTGCGTCTACCATATGGGGGTGGGAGGATGAAATAAGTTAATATAGGCACTATACCTGGTCCTACGTAGACGCCTGCTAGTTTCTTTATTAGGCACTCACTACGTTCCAGGTGCTGACCTATTCCTGCCAAACATTTGGCTGAAATTATCAGTTCTGTTTCCCTTCCCCTTCAGCTGTCTAGAAAAATCTCAATTTTCATTTTTTCTTGACAACCAGAGGGAGGGTTTTACTAGGATGAAACCTGGAATTTAGAGGTTGCTTGTCCCAGGGTCACAGCGCTACTGCACGACAGTCCTGGCATGCAGGCTCAGACGGTGACCAGACCCTGTGCTGCTGCCATCAGAGCCTCCTCCTTAGACTTACCTTCTGATGGGTGCAGAGGACAGGGTATCCCCCTGTGCAAAAACCACCAGCACTTTTCCAGATGTCACCACTTTAAAAGGCACATCAATCAAGGCATAAAAAAAAAAAAAGAATTACAGAAAGAGATAAAAACTCAAGATTCATAAGCGGGGGCAATGCTATGTTACCCAGTTTGTCTGGAAGAAAGGCAAAAAACTCTCATTCCCTGCCCCTCCTCTCTCCCCTATCCTGCAGTGTCACCCTTGACTCCTAACTTTTAGTTAATTTCATGCGACTGTTTCCTGTATGCATTCGGAATAGTCCACTTGGGTCTATCTTCAGGCTTGTCTTTAGATCCATACTGAGAAACGGCTAAAGCAATTACGCCATAGTTGATGAAAATCGTATTAAGAGTGAAAGATTTATCGAAATGTATCCTGATGGTTCCTCAGGAGTACCAACGCTAAGAGAATATTCACTATCAGTTTGTTGTTTTCTGCTGATTGTAAGTATTTTCTTTCCTTTAACCAACTCAGGGAGCATCGAAGCATTTGGTTTTCACTCTGTGCTTGCTATATAGGAAGAATATATTAGGCTCACTTCATGAGTAAGGAGGAAGTAAAGTTCTATTCTGAATATATAAGGGAAATTTCTTCTCATATCCTTAGAAAGACCATAAAAGACTTTGAAACGGACCAAAAAAATTACTCAGTGTCTTCTGAATGGAAACTGAACTTTTTCTAGCATATTTCAGGTGGAATATAGGGGTACCTTTTGTGTTTTTCTTCCTAGATAAAATACAAATTTTATTAATGTTATATTTCATGAGCGATAATTTATTTTACAACTTTGCAAAACGTAGCAAACCATAATTATTCAAATGATTCATGGTCAGAGAAATGAAAATAAATTTCCTGCTGAGGGTACATTTAATTCCTCCCTTCTTGAAGCCTGTTTTACCCCTAATAGGTGTTGGCTTATATAAGTGTATTCTCTTTAGAATCTCCCTTGAATCAATTTTTATATATTATTAGTTCCCTTATTAATCAAGACATTATGTAAAATCATTGACATGGGCTGACTGTATATTTGACAAGAATTATGATTTTTACATTTTAAAATATTATCCTTTCATTATGCTGTCAGGGGTTAGAATGTAACACCCAAAATATGGTACCTTGGCATTCTGAGTATTTTAAGCTGAAGGAAATTGGAAGAAAAAAAAAACTTCAGAAATAGGAAGGTGACTCTTTGGCCTTCTCTCACCTTTCTTCCCTGAAATGGGACATCAAAAAGTTTTCTGATCTATGTTCCCTGAAACTAGGCCATAAGATCCTCATTCCAGAGGGGTCTCCACCCATACCCAGAAGCCAAGAAGCATCTGAACAAATAGGCTTTGAAAAGTTTCCGCTGGATTATTACTGTTAGATCATACCCCTTGCCTTCTGATTACACTTCTGCATGACTGTCCATAAAATTACAGTTTTCCCTAGGTATTTGGGCTGGGGCATAAGAGATTTAGAGGCTTATAAGAGCTTAATCCAGTCTGAATGCAGAAGACAAAATGATGTAAACAAAGCTGTTAGCTCTGGGGTCAGCTGGGCATTCGAGTCCAGAGTCTGTCATTTGACCATGAAATACTTTAGCAAGTATTTCTCATCTGAAAGCCTTAGTTTCGTCTACACAGTAGGACTCACAGTGCATCTGAAGGGGCTGGTGTGAGGATTCATAACATAATCCCTGGAGAGCTTGTAACAGTATCTGGCACAGGGGAATTATCAATCAGTAATTCTCATTTTAATATATGTGGAGAGGAGTATGTGAATAATATTTAAGTAAATCTAGGTGATGTTGGTAAACTACATTTGTGTGTTAAGAGTTCCTGTGTGTTGTATTTAGGTTGTGACGCCAGGCTCAAAAGTTTGAGGCACATGGGTTGAGATCCAGTGCTTTGCCACCAAAACTGTTTTCTATCTGTTCTGGCTGACATACTTTCAAAACCAACAGATATGGACATGGACACGGATTCACACACTCACATTTTGGGTATAGAGAGAATACATTTTAGCTCTAAATGCCAGGCAATTAACAGTAGACCCCAAATGATGAGCTATCCAGTAAATTTGCCAAGCAAATTA
>CAUYQV010105059.1:0-12173 GCA_963574575.1 Galagoides demidoff | reverse complement strand
GCTAAGGTGCCAGCCACGTACACCTAAGGTGGCGGGTTTGAATCCCCAGCCTGGGCCCGCCAAACAACAATGATGGCTGCAACCAAAAAAATGGCCGGGTGTTGTGGTGGGCACCTGTAGTCCCAGCTACTTGGGAGGCTGACACAGGAGACTCGCTTGAGCCCAGGAGGTTGCTATGAGCTGTGATGCCATGGTACTCTACCCAGGGGGATAGCTTGAGGCTCTGTCTCCAAAAAAATAAAAATAAAAAATAAACAATCAACAAGAAGATATGATTCTTCAGACATAAGAAACATGATAATTTTTAAGCACATGAAAAATTACTTAGTGAAATAGCAGACTGCAAAGGGGGAAAAGTTTTAAAAATAGCTATAAAGAAAGATTATATGCAAAGAATAACTATACTGGCAGCAAGATCTGTCTAACAAGGGTACAAGTGAACTTTTCTAGAACTAGAATATAAATGTGTTGATACAATGATAAAGCAAATGACATGAAATTTATGTTAACCAGCTTGATGAAAGTGTTTCAAATTGTATATGAAAACAGCACAATGTGCCCCATGTTTGCATTAATGTATACAGATATCAATTAATAAAAAAAAAAAGAGACTTTACATCCTTTGTACTAACCTGCATGGAATTGGAACACATTATTCTTAGTAAAGCATCACAAGAATGGAGAAGCAAGAATTCTACATACTGAATGAACCTGTAGCTAAACGGGTAGGGTGCCACCCTACACACACCCAGGCTTGCAGGTTTGAACCCTGCCCAGACCAGCTAAACAATGACAACTGTGACAACAACAAAAAAATAGCTGGGCACTGAAGGGGGTGATGGGTGGCAGGGCCTATAGTCCCAACTACTTAGGCAGCTGAGGCAAGATAGTTGCTTAAGCCTATGATTTTGAGGTTGCTGTGAGCTATGATGCCACAGCACTCTACCAAGGGCAACGCAGTATGACTGGCTCAAAAAAAAAAAAAAGAAAGAAAGAAAGAAAGAAAAGAATCCTATGTACTCAATTTTGATATGAGGACAATTGATTACCTAGTACACCAGGGGGGGGGGGGGTGGTGAAGGTACGGGAGTGCAGGGAGAGGGAAGGAGGGAGAGGGGTGAGGTGCCAAGGGTATAACACATTTCTTGGGGATGGAACACAATTACAAGAGAGACTTTACCTAACAAATGCGATCAGTGTAACCTGGTCTTTGTACCCTGGATGAGTCCTCAACAATAAAAAAAAGGAAAAAAAAAAATGAAGTGGTTATACCAGTTTCCTTTGGTAGTCATATGATGTGAAAACAAGCAAAAAAATTATTCGCTTACCTACATCTGTGGTAGATTATTGTTCATTAGTCATTTGCACCATCCCCAAGGAACTTTCCCAGAGATTAGGCTCTGCTATGTGACTTGCTATTAGTTACTCAGTTGTAGCCAGACGTGACAGCAAGCCCGTTTTGAGCCTAAGCCCCAGCAGCAGCACATGCTTCTCACACAAAATTCCCAGCCTCTCCTCCAACAGAAGAGCATGTTCTAGATGGTCAGTTCCATTCCAATGCCTTCTGCAGCAGGAGACGTCAGTGGAGAACCACCCCAGTCAACTCTGTTGACCTATTTCCTAAATTAAACTTTCACACCTGTCCCACAAATGCACAAGTAATAAATAAATAGCAATAATTGTTTATTGTTTTTTGTTGCTGAGAGTTTGTAATTGTTTGCTGAACAGCAAAAGATGATGTCAAATATAGGTAATGAATATCTCTTCTAAGGAATCTCTCCACACATCTGTCTCTGCTTGAAGTGCTCCAATTCTCTCCTCAACCAATATGGCTCCTGGAACCATGACTCTTGAAACATACGTCAATATAACCTACACCGGACCTCTATTTTGCCAAACCCAAAGAACACTCTCCTTCCTACTTTGCATCGACCACACTTTCCTTCTCACTGCTTCTGTTTAATACTGTTTTCCCTCTTGGCTTCCTTTTGGCCTACTGTCCTATTTGTCTGTCCTGACTTATTGAGAAATCTGTCTTGGAAATCTTTATTTATTTCTGAGAGACCTATTGGAATATTCAAATTTATACTCTCTTTTATCTCTATCTATACTTTCTTCCAAAATTGTGTCTATAATCTAAATGCTAAACTTACATCTCACACACAAAGTCTAATCTCATATATGTAATTGTCCATTCAGCATTTCCATCAGTCTTTGCAGTGGGCATCTCTATCCCTGTGGATTCCTAATTGCAAACAGAACCCGGTAGCTACTTCAGTAGGAATGTATTAAACATATAATGTAGCTCACATAATCTCTTTCTAGAGATTCTTTTTTTTTTTTTTTAGGTCTAGAGAATCAAGCATGAAAGTTGCAAAGCCAGAAATAAGCAACTTGTTAAGATTTGGACTACTGTGCCATAACTGTCACTGGTTAGCCCCATGACAGGGTCCATCACTTGCCATGGGCACCATTGCTGAGACCAGAGCCTGATGCTAACTCTAACGATTAACAGACACTGAACAGCACCTCCTCCTTCATGTGGATCTCATCTAGATCTAGATAGTCTGCGGGTGCATTTGATTCTCAATGCCTAGCTGATCCACTTCACTGACCTACAAGCAAAGCTAGAGAATTTGTGACTTGTGGCATGAAAAGTCAGAACTTACATAGATGGTGTATGTCAGGCAGATAGTTTCAATTATGCTGTAGCAACAACAAAAATGTCAATGGCTTAATTTTAAAACTGGTGGGGAAGAAGTAGGTGGAAGGCTCTCAGTGAATCTGCGATGTTCTGGAATTTGGGCTGGTGGAGGCCAATCTTTATATGAAATCTCCAAGGAAGATTAAAAAGAGGCATGGCTAGTTGTGGATGGGCTCTTACAACTCCCACCTAGAAGTAACACATATTACCTCTTTTTGAAGGTAATATATATATATATATATTTTTTTAAACCAAAAGTAGGTCACATGACCATGCCTAAAGTTACCAAGTGCAGGAAGCCTACTCTGTCCCCAGAAGAGGAGAACTGAAATGCTTATGAGTGAACCTCCTAGTTACCGCATAAAAGAAATGTGTGTAAAATATTCTGAGTAGCCAAGAAGTTTGGCAAAGGTTTGCCACATCATTGCAAATGTACAATTGCATTAAATCCTGATTTTTCTCTCCAAGCATCTCTTCTGCCCTATTTTAGTCTTGTCAACTGTTCTTTAAAACATATTTTGAAGCCATGCACTTCTTTCCATTTTTATCACTACTACTGTGTCCAAGCCATCATCTCACGTGCCACTGCTCTGATCACGTGCCTGTCTACGTGAACGTTTTCAATGACGTACTGATACATATTGTTCTAAGGGTATGTTTTAAAAAAATCTTTATCTTCAGCTATAAGAATCATCATTTATCTCTTGGCCAGGTGTCCTGAAAACTGAACAATTTCTAGTCCTTCAAAAGTATCATCTTTTGTGCTTGCTTGGGAGCACATATACTAAAATTGGAACAATACAGAGAAGATTAGCATGGCCCCTGCGCAAGGATGACGTGCAAATTCGTGAGGCAGTCCAAATTTTTGCCATGCAGGAGGTCCGAGTTCATTTCCCAGCCATTTAAAAAAAAAAAAAAACTTATCGTCTTTTTGCTCTTCCTCAGGCCTTTATCTATATTCTCCTCTTTACCTGCAACAAATGGGAAGATCTCTTTGTTGCTCTTAGGCTATCTCCTACCTATTTTATTTGACACCATGAGGTAGAATTCCAGGGGGGCACAGGTTTGGCCCCCGTGGAATTTCAGGCACTGAATTCTTGTGCCTGAAATAGTGCCTGGCATGCAGACTTGCACATCCTTAAAGATTAGACAAAAATACACCACTTTAGTAAGGCCACCAACAAACTCCCAAGCAAAATTAATTTTATCTTTATCTGCTTCAGCGTTGAGTGCATTCTTCTACAAAAGAAATGTCTGTATTCTCGTACATACCGTCTACCACTGAGAGAGGAGCTTTTGTAGGGTAGGTACAACGGTTTACCTGCCCAGCAAGATACAGTTTCTCCAAGTCCCTGGCGCTCTATTGCTGGGCTATTTCCTTTCTTCTTTCCTGTACTCATAATAAGCACAATGGATTATTAAATTAATATCAATCAATTAGAAAGTGGTGGATATTATACATCAAATAAACAGTAACTATCAAAATCATATAAATATACCTGTGCACACTACAGACAGGTAAAGGGCACTATGTATCTGTATAAGCCATCTTCAACTAAAGTATATTATTAAGTTTCCATTGCTCCTGCATAGCACATGTGAGCAGAGGCAGACACTTTTGCATAAATAGTTAGATACATATTACATTTCTAACCTATAAATATAAGTTCGGGGAGGGTGTATGTTACTTCTATATATGCATAACTATGTATAGACGTGCATATAATGCTGCATTTTTATGTAGCAGCTTGTAAAACTTTAGGATAGAACGAGTTGCACCATAAAAATGGGAGATTTTAAAAATAGAAATACCATCTTGCCATTGAGGGTAAGGACTCCCAAGTAGTGATTTTACAAATACATTGTGAAAAGCTGAGGTTTTTCTCATGCAGTCCAAGAACTCTTGGGTAGTCGATTTGAGGTTGCATTTCTCAAAGTGTAGCCCGAGGGCTAGCGACATCAGAGTCCTCCTGTGTGCGTCAAACATTCAGTCTCCAGGACACCATCCCACATCAGAATATCTGGGGACTGGGCTCATATATAAGGATGTTTAAAAAGCTTGACAGATGATTCTGTTGGATGCTGTGTTCAGAGCATCACTGATCTGAGGCACCCTGCCTTGGGCAAACAGGCTTGTGTTGAAGGAGGAGAGGCATGATGGGGAACATCTGTGAGTGGGAAGCTAGCAATTCTGCGTGGGGAAGCACAGAAGGCTGGCTACATGGTGGTGCTGGCATGTACGGAGAGCTGGATGCAACAGGGTGTGGGTGATTAAAGAAGGATCGTTTTAACGAGGACCTTATGTTCTCCTTCAAGGTTAAGGAAGCGAGACTCTGAGCTGTCTGCTTTTCCATTTCTCACTTCCCTTTCACTCTCCTGTTCTTTGACCTTTCATCAACATGGTTTCCACCAGAAATACGCTCTGCATCTTGGAGGCGCTTAGTTCTGCATCCTTCTATTCTCTCCTCCCAGTATCTTAACCATAGCAGATCCAGGTCCTGGTTATGGCCAAGGGCACAGAGTAGCAGCTGCTATACGGCACCTCGGGAAAAGGCATTTCAAAAATTGAGTGATTGTTGCTATATAACCTCAAAAAATGTCAAAGATGAGAGGCCTCGTGGAGCTTATGCAAGCTAAGGTTGTTCATCATTTTAAGCTAAGGAAAGAGCTTTAGAAAACAGCTAACAAACTATGAGAATACAAAGCAACTTAGCAGCTGAGTTGATTTGGTATCCATGTCTCCCTTCTGGATCTTCTTTCAGAAACCCATCATAATGTATCTCTCAATAGTCCTTTAAATGGAACTATTTTCTATTATCTTCTGTAGACACTACATAAGTAATTTTAATGAATAAATGAAATTCCAAATGATTAGTTTATTAATGGCTAAATGATGAATGAAGATATTGATTTTAAAAAAGGGAATTAAAGGCCGAGGTGGATGGATTGCTTGAGCTCAGGAGTATGAGATCAGCCTGAGCAAAAGCAAGACCCCTGTCTCTACTGAAAAAATAGAAAAACTGAAGCAAGAGGATCACTTGAACCCAAGAGTTGGAGGTTGCTGTGAGCTGTGATGCCATGGCACTCTACCCAGGGTGACAGCCTGAGACTCTGTCTCAAAAAGAAAAGAAAAAATGGGTTTCAGTATCACGTAGACATACTGTGGTTGCTAGAAACCTAAATGTAGTCAGTAAAGTGCATTTTAGAGAAAGATCTTATTATTTGTATCTTAAGTGTTCTTTTCTGTTTTATAATGCAACAAAACACATATCTGACACAAGCTCATGAAACACTTCCCACATATGATCCTATTTGATCTTTTAAAAATGTTAACAGATAGTCAGAAATTTGGCCATAAGTTAAAAAAAAAAACAAAAAACTACCATTGTGGGAGATTAACAAATTTGACAAGGCAAGAAACGGTGTCTCATGCCTATAACCCTAGCATTCTGGGAGGAGACTGAGGTAAGTGGATCAACTGATCTCAGGAGTCCAAGACCAGCCTGAGCAAGAGTGAGACACCCTCTTTACTAAATATAGAAAAACTAGCTGGGCATTGTGGTGGGTGCCTGTAGTCCCAGTTACTCTGGAGACTGAGGTAAAAGGATCACTTGAGCTGAGGATTTTGATGTTGCTTAGAGCTAAGACACTAGGGTACTCTACCCAGGGCAACAGAGTGAGGCTCTGTCTCAAAAGAAAAAAAAAAAAAAGAAATTTGACATTTTATGCATCTAACTACAAATAGAATTAGAAAATAACCTCAGACCTATTGAGTCCTTCTCTACTAAGAATGAAGAAGTCCTTCTCAGAACATTTCTTAGGAGACAAAAATAGTTTTGTTTTTTGAATATTATTTCAGCTAAATAGGCAGAAATGCTTTCTTTTTATATACAAATAAATTAAATTAGCTGTATCATTTTTTTTTAAGCACCTCAGTAGCTAGGTCTAAAATTTAAGTGGAAGGTAGGGATGGCAGAGGGTTGGGGAGGACCCACAGTTCTGTTAAAGATAGATGGCGGGGAGCAGAGGACCCACAGTATTGTCAAAGATTGGCTGGAGTACCTGATGATCACAGTGTTATTAACTTCGCTTTGCTGTTGACAACTATGCGCCACCCCACCAGCTCATGCCTATCTTCCACTATTCCCAATATAGCTCTTAGTTTTAGTCACACCAGGTTCCTCAGCGTCCAGCAGGAAATCATAGTAGATGCTGCCTTCTGTGACCATATTCAACTTTTAAGTAAGATATTTCATTTTTAGTATATTCAATAGTGTTTATGCATTTTCAAATAACACTCTAGAGCTGTAGATAATACATTTTGACCTAGATCTTGTAGTAGTTTGGGCTTACAATGACACATTCTTGAAAAAGAATATTTTCAAAGGTGACATCATATGGTTTTCCCATAATTAATTCAATTAATTCCCAGTTGTTAGTTACAGTTTGTTTCCATTATATCTCTTCTATAAATAAGAATATAATATTAAGGATCTTTAAATATAAGGAACATATTTTTCCTAAGGCATAATTTGAAAAGTGAAAATACTACGGCTCGGTGTCTGTGGCTCAAGTGGCTAAGGCGCCAGCCACATACACCTAAGTTGGCGGGTCCGAATCCAGCCCAGGCCCGCCAAACAGCAATGAAGGCTGCAACCAAAAAAATAGCCAGGTGTTGTGGCGGGCGCCTGTGGTCCCAGCTATTTGGGAGACAGAGGCAGGAGACTCGCTTGAGCCCAGGAGTTGGAGGTTGCTGTGAGCTGTGATGACACAGCACTCTATCCAGGGGGACAGCTTGAGGCTCTGTCTCAAAAAAAAAAAAAAAAAGAAAAGAAAAGAAAAGAAAAGTGAAAATACTGAGCATGTTTAACTTCCTATTTCATTCATATCAGGTCAAGCCTATAAATATGTGTGCATTGACCTGCACCCTCTTTCAATGAGCTAACTAAAGTATGGTGGTTATGATAATATAGCATGTGTGTGTGTGTGTGTGTGTGTGTGCACATATATACCTGTACAACGTATTTAATACCAAACAGAAAGATAAATCTTGGAAAATGACAACAGTCAATCATAATTTTAATCACTTGAGAGAAACTGAAGCTACGATTCTAAATTTAACATATTTATTAGAATAAACCAATATGACGCCTGGCACCCAAGATGCAGCAGCTAGTCTGGCTGATCATTTTCTCTCCCCTACTCTAATAAGCATTTAAAAACAGAATTCATTTGGACTCACCTGGCAGACTCAGCAGCATTTCATCATGGTGCTACATGATTATCTTAATTCCTTGGCTCGTTGCCACGGTGGGTTTCAAGCATTTCATGTTTCAACCATGTCTCAATTGTGTGCAATATCATCTTTATCCGCCATATTAATGGCAGCATATAGCTGGGACCCACAGAGTAGGAAGTAACAGGTTTTACAGATGTTTTGGTAAAATGCAGATTGGTAGAATCTAAGAAATGTCTTTATAAAAATGAAAGGGCATATCACCTTAGGTGTCTAGTGCCTGGGTATGTTGAGGGATTGCTACATGATGAAGGAAAACTTGCTCCTTCTTGCCCTTTTCCACTGAGAAAGACCAAAATGCACAGTGATCTCTTTGTATATTTTAGAAGCAATATTAGAGGAACTTGAGTTCCTTGGGCAAATAATCTCGAAGACTTCCATCTTTGATTTCGTCAATTAGTTACCTACTGCTGCATAACAAATTAGCTTTAAATCTAGTAGCTTAAAACAATTAAAATGTATATCTTACTGTTCCTGCAGATTAGGAATCTGGGAGGACCTTCCTTAGGTGCTTTGGTTCAGATTTTTTTCACAAGAGGGCACTCAAAGTGTTTGCTGGGGCTGTAAAGTTGAATGTGGGAGGATGTGCTTAAAAGTTCACTCATGAGGCTACTTTCAAGTCGCCAAAGATTCTCTTCCAGGCTTACCAAGCCATTGACCACATTTACCATATGTGCTTCTCCGTAGAGCTATTTACAATATGGAAGCTTGCTTACTCCAGAATGAGAGCTGCTAAGGGGTAGGGAGATAGGAGAGAGAGAGTGGGAGATTACAGGGTTTTTTTGTTTTTTTGGTTTTGGGTTTTTTTTTGTAGACTTATCTTGGAAGTGACATTGCTGGTAGGGAAGAAGAAGGCAGGAGAGAGAGAGAGAGCATGCGCGCGCGAGGGAGAGAGAGAGCGAGAGCAAGAGAAGTGAGAGAGAAAGAGAGAGAAATTATAGTTATTTTATACCCTAATCTTGGAAGTGACATACCATCACTTGAGCTACTTTTTTTCTTTTTTTAACTAGAATTGAGTCCTTAGGTCCATCAGTAATCAAAAGGAAAGGATTACATTAGAGAATGAGTGAATACTAGGAGTCAGAAATTATTAGAAGCCACTACTGGCTTCCTATCACTACGGAGATTAGAACAAAAGAAAGCTTTCTCGTTAGTGCATCCTACATAGCAAGTAGTTCTGCGTCTCAATCTTTTAGCACCCAGTCAATCTAGCTAGGTTCAGCACTCCTCAGTCAGATCAGGATGCTGCATGGATCTTGTAGCAAACTTCAATAACAGCACAGGTAAGGTCAGCTAAGCTCTTGAAACAAAGTTATGCCTTCTTTCATAATTAACAATTACATTCTCCATTTGTTAAATAGTTCTTAGTTTTTGCTTGGGTCTTTGGTTGAGTTTGTTGATTGGTATACATGAAACACATGATTATAAGAGACGAAGTGGCTGTGAAATCCAAAGTACTCATCACTAAGAGTTGATGAAAGGAGAAATAAAGTTAAGAGTAACATCTCTTCTTTACCCAGTGGAAATAAATAGTGTGTTGGAATCTTTGAACTGGTGAAACCTCAAGGTATAATTAGGCTTCTGGGTTTGCACTGCCACCCCTTGTTCCAGTTACACTGAAGCTCCCAAAAAAAGATTCTTCGATAAGTTTACTCAGCATACAAAAATAAAAATAAAAATGAGCCTGCTTTGCAGATGGCTCTGCACCAACAATCAGCAAACATTTTCTGTAGAGGGCCAAAGTAAATATTTTAAGCTTTGCAGGCCACATGAAGTCTGTCACATATTCTTTGTTTTTGTTTTCTTTTGTTTTGTGGTTTTTACAACCCTTTAAACATAAAAATCATTCCTATCTTATCAGACATGCAAAAGCCAAAGGCCAGATTTAGCCATGGCCATAGTATTCCGATTTATGCTCTACACTACAGGCTGGCACCCTCTGGAAGTGCCACTGCATCACTGGAGCTCCACTCATCAAACAACTCTAAAAGATAATGACCACATTATAAATGCCTAGTGGGTAGAATCCAGTAGTACAATGTTCTCATCTTTATCTGCATGGAAACAGAACTTGATATAAGAGTTCTCATTGATTCATGAACAGCACTGGTTTTTCCAGACAGCCAAAGACCTGGGAAGAACAAGAACTGAATAATTAGAAAAGAAGGATATAGGTGAATCTCTTATAATTGTTCTAAAGAGTAAGAATATGAGGTCATCTTTGACATACTTCCCTTGGCCATCTGGTGACTATAGTGATAATTCAGCAATGAAGTGTGTATCGCTTTTTGTTGGACAAGTTTGAGAACTTAATTGTCAGACCTTGCGCAGGAGTTTCTTGGGATACTCTCCGTGTAATATGCTCTGAGTGTTGGACAGTCTTCTTTTCCATATACTCCAGTGATTACTCAACAAGCTCATGAACAAATTGCCATTCCTATGCCTAAACACAACAGCATTGGCCTTCTCTCATCAGGCTTCTCTGCCTATAGCCACTGCTGATTGCCAAATGTTGTTGATGCAAATGCAAATGTTAGTTTCTGAGGACAGCTATAACAACTTATGACAAATCTGGTGGTTTAAAAAAATGCAAACTTATACTCTCACAGCTCTGGAGGCCAGAAGTCTGAAATCAGTTCTGTTTAACTGAAATCAGGATATCAGCAATGCTACACTCCTCCCCTAGAGGGTCTAGGGGTAAGTTTGTCTTTTGACTCTTGTACTTCTGATGACAGCCAGCATTCCTTGATTTGTGGCTGCATCACTCCACTCTCCACCTACATGGTCAAATTTGCCTTCTTCTTTCTGACTGTGTCAAATCTTCTTCTGTTTTTTGGAAGAGCACTTGTGATTGCATTTAAGTACCAACAAGATAATACAGGGTAATCTCCTCAACTCATGAGCCTTCACTTATTCACATCTTAAAAGATCCTTTCTCCATATAAGGCAACATTCACAGGTCCTAGGTGCTAGGATTTGATAATTGTTAGAAACCATTATTCAGCCCACTATAATAAAAGCTTAAATATGTGCAATACTTGGAAAGATCAAGACAAGTATCTAGTGATGGGATCATTTTATTAGAATTGTTCTATCATTAGAATAGACATTAATTCCCATTTTGGATCATCTTTCTTTCATTCCATGCTTCTTGCATGCCAATTCTTCATTTATAGAGTTGATATCTTTGGTTTTATTCTACAAACTCATAAGGAAACAGAGAACAAAATCTTCATGACGTTAGATTTGGCAATAATTCTTAGATATGACATTAAAGGCACAGGTAACAAAAGAAAAAATAGACACAATGAACCTCATTATAATTTAAAAATTTTGTTTACAGGACACTCTTAAGAGAGTAAGAAGATATCACACAGAATGAGAGAAAATATTTGCAAATTATATATCTGATAAGAGATTGATACCAGAATATGCAAAGAATTCCTAAAGCTCAAAATGAAAAACAAACTGGTTTAAAAATGGGCAAAGGAATTCAATAGATATTTCTCCAAAGGATAAATAAAAATGGCCAATAAGCACAAGAAAAGATGCTCAATATCACTAATCATTAATAAAATGCAAATCAATACTATAATGAGATATTCCACCCCAGTTAAAAAGGTTTTTATTAAAAAGACAGACAATAACAAATTCTGGCAAGACAGGGGAGAAAGGATAACTTTCATACACTGTTTGTGAGAATATAAATGAGTACAACCATGCTGCAGAACAGTATAGAGGTTCCTTGAAAAACCAGAAATAGAATCATCAGATGATGCAGCAATCACACTGCTGAGCATATATCCAAAGGAAGGGAATTTAGCACATGGAAAAGATATCTATACTCTCACATTTATTTCAGAACTCTACACAGTAACCAAGATTTGGAATTAACCTATATGTCCAAAAAAGAGAAATGGGTAGAGACACTGTAGTACATATATACAATGAAATATTATATAGCTATAAAAAAGAATGAAATCCGGGAGGTGCCTGTGGCTCAAAGGAGTAGGGTGCCAACCCCATATACCTGAGGTGGCCAAAAACTGAAAAAACCCAGCCCTGGCCAAAAGCTGAAAAAAAAAAAAATGAGATATTAGCATTTGCAACAACACAGCTGGAACTGGAGAAAATTATGCTAAATAAAATAAGCCAAACACAGGAAAAGGCAAA
>CAUYQV010105057.1:0-11007 GCA_963574575.1 Galagoides demidoff | reverse complement strand
GGGGGAAGGTGGAAGAAGGAAAGGAAAACCCAGAGAGGGGATGGGAGGGGAGGGGCGGGAACGGAGGGGCGGGGAGAGGAGGGGCGGGGGGGGTAAGGGAAAAGAAAGGAGTAGGTGGAAATGTGGGTACTTAAGCAATCTTGTTGCTGTGTTTTGCACAGCTGCATCCATTCCCTCATTAAATGAGTTCTGGAAAGGCTCTTTATCTGTACAAACTGCGGATCACAATGACCACACAGTAATACCACAGGGTCCCCCACTTTCTGAGCAGCCTTAAGATCACTACCAACACAGTCCCAGCCTTTCACCTCTAAGGTGCCTTCAAGGGGAAACCATGGACAATACCTGTCCACTGTTTCATAAAGAATCATTAAATTCTATGTGCTAATACAACTGTCCCTGTTTGTAAAAACAGCTTAATGAGATTCAAATACTTTGAGTACTGAGACACACCCTGCCCCATGCTCCCTGGTTTTTCTCTGAACTGCCAAGCTTACTGCAGGCTGAGCAAAGTTGAATTTAGGAGCCTCCCATTGTTCCGTTCCTCACAAATGCACTTGCTCTGGCAATACTTTACCAAGCCACAAAGGAAGCTACAGCAGGCACCAAATGTTGGGGACCAGCCCCAAACTACACAGTGAGTTTTTTCCCAGTGACTGGTGGTGAGGAGAGGATGAGGGAAAAATAAAGAGTTAAAGATGAAAGAGCGTTTTTAAGAAAGCTGGGCTGGGGAAATTTCCCCCTCTAAACATGAGGACAGGCAAAAAGCCCCTGACTCTGGGCTAGCTCCGTCTTTATTGCACGCATCGCTGTTTTAATCATCCATTTAACTGGAGAAGGCTAAACCCTTATGTCACGGTTCTTGCTGGGCTTGCATTTTATAACCAAACTATTGCTTTAACTAACTACCTTAATTAGACTGATTTACCTCTTACTTTTATTGCTCTCCTTTTTTTATGGTCTTAAAACAAACAGAACATGGGAGAGGGAACACAGTCCAGGAGCAGCAAGTCAAAGTAGACCCCAATCAGACCGCACACACGAATCTCAAGAGTGGCGATTAAACCCCCAGGAAGACTTGTGGGCAGATGAGCTGGTGCGGCTGCCAACACTCAGAAAACAGAAGAGGCATTTTCCTCCTTATATCCTGAGAGACCTTTTCTCTCTTACCAAGTTTTAGGTGCCTGCTCTGTGTCCAGCACATTCTGCGTTCCCTCACTATTTTCCTAACTCCCCAAATGCACTCACTCTCCCTGAGAGGACAGCCCCACCTGCTTCGAGCCTTGTCTCTCAGTACTCAGTGACCTCTGAGCTGAATTGCTCTGGGGGAAGAGGTGAAGCTCCAGCAAGACCATTTCTCTGTTTGAAAACACCAGGCTCTAGAAAACTAGAATATAAGTGTTTTGATACAATGATTAAGCAAATGTCATGAAATTTATGTTAACCAGCTTGATGAAAGTGTTTCAAATTGTATATGAAAACAGCATGATGTACCCCATGTTTGCATTAATGTATACATATATCAATTAATAAAAAAAAAGAAAAAAAAGAAAATCTCCAAGAAGGACAGAGATTGGAACATAAGCCTTGGAGGACTGGCTCACCAATGTAAGGTTGGGACCTGGAAGACAAAAGTCATCCTGAGATTTCTTGATCACAGAGGGTAAACTCTATACAATTTCCTGGTTTTTCTGCAACACATTCCATTCTACATGGTGAACTTCAGATGCTGTAAGACACTGTACTTCTTTCTAGGGTTTAGGAGGCTCAGATGATAGGACTAGGAGTAAGGAATGAAGTTGGGAATAGGACTGGACCTGAATGAAAGATATAGACTGGGCTGGAGGCAGGAGTTGAGGCAAAATTTAAAGTTGAGCCTCATGCAAAGACAGATGTTTGGAATGAAGTACTGTGGATTCTGGGGCTATGGAAGTATTTGTAATTCTACTCAGAAACACAAATATTGAGGAACATCCACCAGGGATGAAGACAGTGGACTGCGGGGACTCACTATGCAGAGACAGAAGACCACAGGAGAGCGGGATATATTTTTCTCTAAATTGTCCTCAAAGGTCTTAGAAAACAGTTGGTAATGAATGTGCAGCTCCTTTGTTTTGACTTTTCTGGTCCAAAATGGAAGCTGAATCATGCTTATCAGCAGTTTTTGCTGAAGAATTTAGTTGGCATTCTAACTTAAATTGCTTTTTAAATGATCTTCTCTTCTTTTCCTTCCACATCAGGAAATCAATCCTCTTTTTAACCTGTCTCTCCAAGAGTTCCAGAATATCAGGATTAAAAAAAGAGAAGTTACCAGGTTTTAAAATGTTGGCTGCAGGGTCTCCTATGACAGAGACCTCAGAAGAGTGGGAGGCAAGAATCTCTTGCTTAAAATCACATTGTGCCAATTTGGAGGGGAATAAGTCCTTGGCACAAAGCTGCTACCAGGAGAATTCTGAAGCAAGCATTGAAGGGCCAATACCTCTGATTATCTGGAGAGGATATCTCCAGGGCAGGCTTTGATACAATGGAAATGGATTCAGAATGAATCACAGGTATAAGTGCCATCTGGTGGTGGTGAAGCAGGGGTTGGCAGTGTGTGATGAGAATGGAGGAAGGAGGCGGAGAAGGCTCAGGCAGAGGGGCTAGTATTAATTCACCTGAAGAATTACTGACAAGGTGGAGGACAAAGTCCATTGATGACTCTGACACAGAAATTTGAGAAGCTATAAGTGATACAGAGTATTGGGGGTCAGGGGTCCTGGTTCCCTGAACCCAGTTGACAGTTGACCTGGTTCTATTATTCAGCTGAGCTAGACAGTTCAACTGAGGCACAGTGGTAATCAAAAGCAAAGGTGAATGGAAACTGGAAATAAAACTATAGCCAGTGCAGGCAGTGTGAACAGAAAGCAAATGTCACCACGTAAGTTTCAGTGCAACAAAGTGAGATTTTATTTAGGAAGAACAAAGAAAGTTTAGAGCACTTCCGAAGAAAACTGGAAGCAGGTCTCTCTCATAAAGGAGAGAGGTGAGAGAAACGGAGGTGAGGCAAAGGCTTGTGGGGATATAAATACCCTTTCTCTCAGTTTGAAGCTGCTCCCAAGTCCTTCATTGGTCTCTCTGCACCTCCAGGCAGTATTGCCGTTTTACACTGGTCATTGACTGTCTCTTTCTATTGGTCATTGCTTACCTAGGTTACCTCATACCCACATTCTTATGGCCTTTCCAGACTTCCTGGTTCACCAGGACAGGTTTTCCTCCCACCCACCCCCCCTTGAAACCCCTTTCTCAGTGTCCCTTCTCACAGAGAGAGTAGCATCTTCCAGGGACTGTCGGAAGAGCCCTTCTGTGACTTCAGTAGCTGTACTATTACACACATCACAGAGGAGTGTCAGGATATAATGGCTAACAAAAGCTCAAAGTATCATGATCTCTACTTCTGTACTGCAGAAGACAGGAGGTACTAAGCTTCTGCCAAGACCAGAACAAGGAAAAGAGAGTCTGCTAGCCTAGCTGGGATGGACTGAAGCCTGCAAACCCCCTCACCTTGCCCCTACCACCCATGACTTCACAATACACCCTACAGCCTCTCCAGCCTACAGCTATCATTCACTTACCCCCTCCCATCACTACAGTAGGGTGCACTAAATCCCTGAGATGCATGAAACAAGTTTAGAAGGAAACCAGGAAAGGAGAGGAAAGGTTAATCACCTTAGAGATAGATCATTCTCTATCAGAATAGAAAGCACCTTCCTTTCTTCCTCTGCTTCTCTGTGGCAAAATCTCTGACCTAGAAAACCAGGAGAGTAGCTTATATATAAGGAAGGTAGAAGCATAGGGATTATACAGAAGTCCCTTGGGATATTAAACTCTGATATTAAATCACCCAAAATCAACAGACAAGGCCAAATGGTCAATAATAATATTGATAAGGTTCACATGTACATTTGGCCTCATCTATAAAGTACTTTCACATACATTATCCCACATGATACTGAAAACTACCATGTGAAACACAGATAACAGTGGTTACCTCAAAGTGGTTCCTGAGCACCCAGGAAGTCAAAATACTTATGTGAAGTCAAGAGAGAGATATTCTGATTCGAAAACAATTGGTAGTCCTTCCTCAACATCTCACATGACCATCTATTGGACAACACTCATTGCCCAGGTCCATCACCCCTTCATGCCCACATATGGGCAAAATAGGGACTCTAAGTATCTCAGGTCCCTATGCTATCCCATGAGTGTCTCCTCTGAGGGCTATACCTAGTAAGAGACATCCTCAGAAATCATGTAACTGGGACCTCATGGAAGGAACAGTAAACCTCACCATTGGAAAGCGCAGGTCAAACAGGCAGAACTTTACCTTTCAAGTTCCTTCTACCTTCTCTTCTCCTCTTGGCTCTGAGAGTAAGAACAAAAAGTAAAGAGTAATAGGCTGTGGCTCACTTCTCTAACTCTTCTTTCCTTTGAAAAACTCAAAGGAGGATTTTGTTTATAAAATCCTCACATGATGTTCTCAGAAGTCGTGTGCTCACAGGGAACACAGAAGCCAATAGTCATGCCTGCTCCCTTAGAGGACCACACATCCTGAGGGCAGAGCTCAGAGGTTCTCCTTTCATGCTCAACATGAAAGCTTGGTTGAGTGACACCCAACACAGGAATACTGCTTGAGATCAAGTGTCAAGAGAGACTGGTCTCCTTCAGATACACCCATGCTTTCTAAACATGCCAATCAAGGACCACAAAATCACTGTTTGGGGAAGAGCTGATTATTCTGGAACCCTCCAACACACCCAGATTGGCAGCCTGTAAGCCTGAGGTGGAACTTTAGTCCTCCTGAGCCCCTAGCCCTGTCCAACCTCTTCTCTAGAAGAGAAATGTTCTACCAATCTCTAAACCAACAAGATCCATTTAGATAGGTGGGAATAGGAAACAAAACAACAGCAAAGAATTTCTCTTGGCTATTCCTTACCTTTTTGATGTCTCTATTTTCCCAGGTAGTTGATAGAAATGATTTCAATAGCAGGTGCCACAGGTACACAAAGAGTAACCCCAATCCACACGAAAGGTGAATTATAGGCCCATATCCAAAATAATAGAGCTGAAGCTCAGCCATGGTTCAGGATGGCTGTTTAGGAAACAGAGGACGCTCTCCATTACACAAACGGCATGGCTTCCTGAAGCAACTGAGTGCTAAGGGTGCCTATGCTTGAAATTTCTGCTTGTGTCCAGACATTTATACTCTCAGGATCACACACATCCTCAAATCCATGTTATCTACAGAATGTTTTTACCTCACACTAACCCAGTTATAAAACCTAAAGTTCTTTTACACTTAGTTTTATGAAAGTCAAATTGTTAAAGTTTTTGTTTTAAAGCCAGCCTTTACTGTTTTGAATCACAGGGGCTGACTCAAATAATTAAAACTAGTAATTCATTAGCCAACATCCAAAAAACTAAAGTTACATACATAGTTAAAACTTCAAGTGATCTTGGAAGTAAATGTATAGTACTTATTTTTCTGAAGTTAGTGAAGTTTAAATGGTTCAAATACTTTTGGGAACATGCTCCATACACAGGCGCACACACACACACACATCCCTTCACAAATAAGTCTGGTATTTTAAAATCTATAAATCAATCATTTCTTGTTTCCATATTTCATTCATTATATTGTCTACACCTTTTCTAACTCTACCTAAAATACAGACAGTACTGTTAACAAACCCACAAAAGCAATTCATGTTGCTTCCCACACAGAAAGCCAATTACTGAGACAATAAGGATTGTCAAGGAGGAAACAATTTATTGCAGAAGCAGTATGTCTGCTGGGAGGAAGAAGCACAAACCACCTTAACTCTCCTGACCAATTAGGATCGGGGTGGGGGGGTTTCTGGAGATGGAATGAATAATGCATGAGGGGAGTGAGCATCATTGTATGTTTGGGGTGGAGTGCAGGGCTTGCAAGAAAAGTGAGAAATCACGCTAGTACATACATTCCCATAATCAAAATATGGTGGTTAAGTCCCTCCCAGGGCAGATATTTTAGTAGTATAAAGAACCATGAGTTAATATCGATCATTCTTTCAGACTTGTGTGGAGGCTCAGTGGGTTCTTGGGCACAATCTGTGATAGCATATGGTTTGTCTTTTCTGGACAAATGAGCAGTGCAAGGTCCTGTAGTTATTTCATGACTGCAAGAAGGCTCTGTGATTTCTGGGAAAGAAACTCAAAAGGGAGTGCATCAGTGCAACGGAAAGTTACAAAGTTCTGGCCAGCAATTCTCACTCACCTAGGAACTTGAAACATAAGAAAACTATTAAAAAAAGAAACATAAAAATGTTTTCTTGTTTATGGAGCAGGTTATGGTCCCAGCCCTTTACATCAATATCATGGTATGTATGTGACCTCTCCCAGGTCACAGTGTACTAAACTATTCATTCCCTCAGTCCCTCATGGCAGGGTGGGACCTAGGAGTGTCAAAGCTTTAAGGCAAAAGCTAGTCTTCATCAGCCTCACCTGATTATCCCATGGCCATATAAACATAATCTTTTCCTAAGAATGCCTGGGCACCAAAAAAAAAAAAAAAAAAACCTTGAAAATATCTGTTCTATATAATAACCCATGTAAATGTCCAAATATCAACTATCTATCACATTTTACTCAGGGCCTTCTTGACAAGTTAAAATAATCTCAATATTCTCTCACCCTTTTTCCTATACCGTTATTGTTGTTGTTGTTGCAGTTTTGCCAGGGCCACGTTTGAACCCACCACCCTTGATATATGGGGCCAGCACCCTACTCACTGAGCCACAGGCATTGCCCTCCTATACCTTCTTAAACTGTGCAATACTTTATTTGACACCCACAGGCCAGCACCATTACTTGACCACTTTTGAAGGGTGAGGCAGCCTTCAAACCTGGCAGGTTCTCCTTTCATCTATGCAGGAGCAGATAACCTGACTGAAAGGTAAAATCTGCCAAGAGCTGCCACTTCCTCCTCTCTATGATATGCATCCTCAGTTTTTATTGTTTATTTCTGGAAACTAGGAGACACAAACATCTGTGAGTAGGGGACTCTGCCCTTGACCTCATACTGTAGTTATAGCATTAAATCCTACACAGTTCAAGAGCTATACAAATGCAGTGGAGAGGTTTCCCTACTTCCCACATTTCTAACTACTGAATGATCTCTGGAACATATCAGATACTGTGGGTCATAAATACTCAGATACGGCATACCTCTTACCAAAGTATCCCTGAATGTCTACCCTCTCCAATTTTCTGGTATAAATTCTTGATTCTTTGATAAAGATGGTCAAGTAACAGGTTTTCTCTTTGAAATGGCATTCTTTCAACCAGATATCCTTACAAGCAAATAATTGTCCCAGTATTTCCAACTAAAGCCCCACCATTCAGGTATATGAAATGAGCTTAGGTCAAAAGAACACCCGCAAAATAATCACTGGTACCTAGGGAATACTGTTGACCTATCTAAGTAAGGCTACTGCAAGTGTGATCTGTGAACCAGTGTCTGTCCATACATTTTGTACAAAAAAAAAATTGTTACATTTTTGTTACTGTCTGTGAGATGTCAGAATTTTTTATTATAAGGTAACAGGGTAATTGAATTCACTAATAAAAAACTGAGGCTCACATTTTGTATGTCTTTGTTTTGTGTGTCAGTTTTTTAGATTCATTTTCATTGTATTTTACACAAGTATCAGTGCACACTTGATGGGCTGGGGCTCCTTCACCACAGCTAGTTTAAGAAATTATGGTCTAATGTATATCCTCCACTGTGAAGGCTGGTGTGAAATTAACTTTGTGTGTTAACTTGGCTGGATCACAAGGTGTCCAGATATTTGGCTAAATATTACTTCTGGGTGTCTGTAAAAGTGCTTCCCAGTGAGATTAGTATTTGAATCAGTGGGCTCAGCAAAGCAAACGGTCCTTCCCAATGTGAGTGGACATTAATTAATGTCTTGAGGACCCAAGGCTGTGTGACATCTGCTACACTCTTTGAGGTGATCTTCAAGAACCTAGTCTGATTAAGAAATCTAGTTTGGCTTGCACATTTTACAAACCTAAACAAAACTGCTAACCATCTAACCCTAACCCCCTAACCCTACAGAACAAGGGGGTATTTGTGTTATAACTAATCCTTCATACTGCACTTACATACCTCTGCAAAAGTGAAAATGTATGTTAATAAAATAAGACAAGCTTCATTGTTACAACAGATTAAAAGGGATGATCTGTTCTTTCTGAGGTCTTAAAATTTAGCCTTTCCCTGTTACTACTTATTCTCTTGATTTACCTCCTGACAAACATATTAATCAAATGTGGACTAAAATGTTCTTTTAAAACAAGAGACAAATGTCCTCAAATGCTACTACTACAGACATCCAATTATTCATCTATAACTGGTGAGAATTTTCAACAACAAGCTGAACACTTCCATTCCTCAGACCCCAACTATGTCCCACTTTAATGAGAAATAGCCAGATTGTCAATGCCTTTATTCCCCCCAAATTGAGGAATAAACAAACAAAAAAGAGAAATATCCTAACCCAGCTCCACAAACAAGAAAACATTTTTGTAGTTTTTAAAATTCTCTTCTGTTTCAAGTTCCAGGCCAGTAAGAGTGCTGATCAGAACTTTGTAACTTTCTGTTGCACTGATGCATTCCCTTTTGAATTTCTTTCCCAGAATCAGCAGAAACTTCCTAGAGCTGTGAGATAACTACAGGACCTCACACTATCTGTTTGGAGAAGACAAAATAAGCAACACTCCACCACAAATTATGCTTCAAGACCCACTAAACAACCACTCCCCATATCCTGCCTGGGCAAAAAGCTGAAAGAATGACCAATATTAACTCCTAGCTCATTATACTACTAAAATCCCTGCCCTGGGTAGGACATGCCTGCCATATTTTGATCATAGAATATATTTGTTAGTATGACCTCTCACTGTTCCTTGCATTCTACCCCAAATGTACAATGTTGCTCACACCCCTCATACATTATTCATTTCACCTCCAGAAAACAACCCTGATCCTCTTGACTACAGAAGCAGATTTGAGACAGTCCATACCTTCCATGTCTCAGCTAATGCCTCTTCTGCAATAAATCCTTGACAACCTTCCACGTCTCAGTAATGGCTTTCCGTGTGGGTAGCAACAAGAACTCCCCCTTGTGGGTTCGTTAACAACCCTAACACCTCGGCCATAAACCCTGAATCTCACCCAGACCCTCATTCTTAGCCTTTCCTTACACCCAATCTTTTAAGAGAGCCCTACACCCAGACTCTAACTCTTTATCATATTGATTAAGCCCTGAACTTTAAACCTTAATCCTCAATTCATAATTTCTAACCATCTTTGAGGTCAGTTTTAGCGGGTTTCTATTAGAAAATCGGTTTAGGAGCTTGAGGTAGAGGATTAGGCTTTTAGGGTAGAATGAACTTCACTTACCTGCACCAGATAGCTTGGGAAGATGCTTCCTCCATCCCCGGTACCCCAGGTCATGGAAGGATACCAGTGTCCGGGAGGGGTCTGGGGCCCAAGCGGGCACTGCACGTGATCAGGGTCCACGGGGGAAGGGCCGCGGCCAGCTGGGCGACCCCAAGAGAGATCTGAGGGCGCGGGACCTGGGCAGTACGTGCTCCTCCGCACTTGTGAGAAGATCGGCCATCGCTTGCGCTCCTGCCAACTTTAATTTTGCTTTACTGGGATATAACTCACCCACTCCCGCAAGATTACTTGGCGATGCACAAAGCCGGCGCGGGTTGGGGGCCTAAGCTCAACCAGGGAGCATAGACCGCAAGCAGACAGCGTGCACATGCGCATTGACCGCATGTGGCCACATAACCCGGGGGCAAGGCCACAGGACTTTTGTGCACATGCGCAGGCCCAGCTCCTCACGCAACCAATCGCAATCTCAGCCCTCATCTCTGAACGGAATTTGCAGGGCAGTGGCTCAGTTGAGGAATCAGGCACAGGCAGCCACTTCCAGGTAGTGGCGCCGGGTCGTTACCCACCTGCCCTCTGCGCAGGAGCGCGTGCACGGGAGAGCACTGCGCAGGCGCACTGCAGAGCATCCAGGCAGACGAGGGAGACCTGAGAGGAGATGGCTGGCCGGGCTGGCACTTCCGAGTCGGATGCTGCGGGAACCCAGGAGCGGGCCCAGAAGGCCGCAGGTAGAGGTGGGAGTCCACAGGAGAGCGAGGGCCTCCCTCAGGGCCTGGGCTTGAAAGAAGGCTGAGGCCAGAGTCTGAACTCGGGCAGGCCGAGGCAGGACCTGCTTCCTTAGTTTGCCGAAATGACTTGAGGCTTTTATGACGAGAAGTTTCAACTGTTGTACAAAGATGAGGGATTAATTACTCACATGTCCCCCACTTAGGTTTGACACGTTGAATTCTTACCATATATGCTCCGTGTATCTTTACTTTAGGTCATTAGTCAGAAGGCACCCTTTCGCTTCGTGCCAGACAATTTCCAAATGCAGCTCTTGGTGCCACCAAACCTAAGGGAATTGTTAATCCCCCATGATTCTCAACGTAGCACCAGCACGTACCCAGTGGCCCCTATCGTGTGGAAGTGGTTCTTAGCTGCGGGCCCCAGGACAGGCCACCCCTGGTCTCCATCTTCCTGCCAGGAGAAGGACAGGGTGCTTGTTCAGACCTGCAGGTGAGACCCGCAGTCCAAAGAGAGAAGAAAAGTGAAACATTCTTCTCTGGCCACATGCCCCTCTGGGAGAACATGCTCCTGCGTGTTTTGTGGGGATTTTTAGACTTATCCAGAAATGGAGAGAATTGTACAATGAACTCACACCTGTTGCCCACCTTGTCACCCTCTGCTCTTTTTTTTTTTTTTTTAATTTTATTGAATGGTAACCATGTACATCAATGCACTTCTGGGGTACAGTGTGGGGTTTTCGCATGCAATCCGAAATACTTCCATCAAACTGATCAACACAGCCTTCATGTCATTTTCTCAGC
>CAUYQV010105055.1:0-18843 GCA_963574575.1 Galagoides demidoff | reverse complement strand
ACAATTATAAGAAAGACATGATGGCTATGTTAGCCAGTTGGATGAGAGTTTTCCAAACTGCATATGGAAGCAACACACTGTATCCTATGATAGAATTAATGTACACAATTATGATCTAATAAATAATAATAATAAAAGTGTTATAATATGAATGTCATTATAAAGTCTTATAAAGTTTATTTGTACTAAACATACACGAATGTCACTTTTACATAAAATAGAAAGCAATGACAACATTTTACATTTGTACTGCACATATTTAAAAATATTTCATGTATATTATCAACAGAAACACATGACTTTCATTCCATTCTCTTTGATGAAGGACAGGATTTCAATGGTTTCTGGGTAAAAACAAAACCACTACAAAAATATTGGGCCTGAAACTAGCAAAAATTTTGTGTTTGCATTGGCATTTGATCCAAAAAGTGGAGAGTTTATATAAATGGACTCCAGACCAATGATACAAAAGATAACAAGCAAATGCAAAGTCTAAACTTCACTGGAGGAATGTTGTCTGGTCATTAGGAATTATCAGAGACAAAAAAATCCTCACTAAAGATGAGTGTATAATCAACACTTACCAAAGAAACTAAATTATAAGTGATCGTGAATAAGCAACAAATATCAATGCTACTAAAAACCTCATAATAATGGGACATGATCCAAAAGACAATATAAGAATTTTGAGGACATAAGAAAGTAAACATAATCTTAAAAATAGAATAAAACTTCAAAAGAACTTCAGTTCCATGGAGAAACAGAGACGATATGAAATGAGAGGATCCAACATATAACTAATAGCAGTTTCAAAACTCTTTAACAGGGAGAAATGAAATTAGTAATGTACTGAAACATGAATCAACAAATTGACCAAAGAAACAAGATAAGAAGTCTTGAAATACATCCATATGTGGACATATGATTTATTGCAAAAGTAGATTAGATGTAACATCAAAGATGTAACAATAAATCAGAAACAATAACTAGGGAGAATTCAAGACTCTGAAAGCAGCAAGTATATTTTTATACTAGAGTTATAAAGGAAAACATTGATAAATTGTACTACACTAAAATTAGGAACTTCTATTCATCAAAACACATAATTAAGACAGTATAAAAGCAAGCAACAGTCTAGAACACACTTACAATATACTTGGATGGCAAATAATTTATCCAGAATGCATAAAGAATTCTTTTCAATTGTTATCATCAGAATATTTGTGTACTCCCCAAAATCATGTTGAAATCCTCACCCCACAGTGATGGTACATCTGCATGTATTAGGAATTTGGCTGTTTGAGAGGTGACTAGATGATGAGTGCCCTTATAGAAGGAGCAGCGAGGAGCATTTCACTGGGGAGTGTTTCATGCCTTCTACCATGTGTGTAGACAGAAAGAAGTTCCCATTATGAGGTCCTCCACAGAACACTGACAACTGTGCCTCAAGTAGACTGTCCAGGGGAGATTCCTAGAAGGCAGCAAGAAAGTGACAAAGGTGCTCTGAGGCATGGAAATTCATCACAACTCCATAGAAAAGAAAATGAAGCACTAAATTGAGTTTGGTTCACAGCCAAGAGGAAAGGCAAGCAAGAGGTCTCCATCACCCACATTCTCCCCCCTCCCACCATGAACACTTGCAATCCTAGCTTGAGGAGAGCCCCACAATCCTCACAGGCCCTGAGCCCAGTGTAAGGGGCTGCATGAAGCCCCTGGACTGTGTTACTCCAGAGAGGGAGCTCATACTAGGCTCCACCCATGCTCTCCAGGATCCAAGCTACTGCATCAGAGACCTATTTTGAGGTCAGAATCATTGCCAGAGTACATCCTGCTCAGAGGGTGACTAGCCCCTATGTATACACATTCCTGGGCCTCTGCAATCATCCCACCATGCTCACGTAGAGGGCCACAGGACCATGATTCAAGCTGTACCCAATGGTACAGCTGTGAACTTGGAACCTGAGCCCATGAAGTACCATGTCCCTGGAAAGCAGATGGTACAGCATAGTAGGGATGTCACCTCTAATACAGAAGAAGCTTCCCCAACCCTGAGAGCTGACTAATCAGGGCCTAATAGAGCCACCATGTGCCCAGTTTCACTACCTAGGGGTCCAAACACTGGATCTCCTTGGACCTGCCACTGTCATCGGCCCCTCCCACTTTCCAGCAGATTCATCATATGCTTGTGCACCCACATCAGAAGTCTCAGGACTGGCTCACTTGAGGTCCAGTACCACCAGGGATCCTACATACTTTAGCTTCAGATAGCCAGATGCCATCTCTAGGAGCCCAGAGACTGGTCTACTTGGTCCTACCTGGGCCAGGCACTACCAGCAATCTTTCTCACTCTAGCAATAGAGCCACCAGTTGCCCAAAAACTCTCCAGGGGCCTTACAACTTCCCATTTAGAGCCCACTGTCACAGGTCCCCCCACCCACTCCAGTGCTGGAGATAACATATACCCATGCACTCCCCAATCTCCTAAGGACAAACCTACCCAAGGCTCGCTGCCACTGGCAATCTCATTCACTCCCTCAACAGAAATGCCAAGTGCTCCACCCAATGGCTCAAAAGCCTGCCCGTAAGGGACCATCCATCACTGGCAACCTTGACCCTCCAAAGTCAAAACAGCCACACATTTGCATGGGCACCTCTGGAGCTCAAAGATTAGCTCACCTGGTACCAATCAATAAGAGTGGCCCCACCGTCTGACCAGCAGAGCTTCCCTGAACCCTTCCAGGGCCAAGAACAAACACACCTGATGGAACCCACTGCTAGCAAGCCATACCACAGCCTCTGCAAACACAGGGAGCCTAAGTCACTGAGGCACTCACAGACACTGCTGAAGATTACAGCCAAAGATATATGGAAACTACACCATTGCATCCAACCAGAAACAAAGCCAAAGCACAATACCTAAAAAACAACACTATTGAATGCATCTACAGAAATTCGTTAGAAGCAGCAACTATTCCACTAGATACTAATATAGGGACACAAGAAACATTTTAAAAGCAAGTAAATATGATGCCTTCAAAGGGTCACAATTTTTCTCTAGAAAAATCCTATCCCTTGTAACAGACTCCAATGCATAGGAAATCTATGAAATATCTGAAAGAAAATTACAAAATAATAAACCTTAGGAAACACAGTGAGGTACTAGAGAACAATTATGAGAAAGAAATTTCTTATTAAAGAAATTATGAAAATTCAAACTCATGATCTGAATGAAAAATTCAACCAAGAGATATTATAAACAAGAACCAAATAGAAATATTGGAATTGAAGAAGTTGATGAATAACAAAAAAATACAATTGAGAGGTTCAATAATAGACTAGACGAAATATCTGAACTTGAAGACAGGTCATTTTGAATAAACTAGTCACACAAAAACAAATAATAATCTTTTTTAAGAATGAAAAAAGGCTATGAGACTTACAGGGCACCATTAAGCAAATAAATTTTTGCATTTTGGAAGTTCAGAAGGAAAAGAGACGAGGAAAGACATTAAAAACCTATTTAATATTATTATAGCTGAAAACATGCTAAGTCTTTGGAGAAATATGGATATCTACATCCACATAGCTTAAAGATTGCCAAACGGACTCAACCCAAAAGATATCCTCTCCAAGACAGTTTATACTCAAACTGTCAAAAGTCAAACAAAAAGAGCATTCCAAAGCCATCAAAAGAAAAGTAGCAAATTACAAATAAGGGAATACTAATCATACTTATGTATGTCTCAGCATAAATATTATTGACCAGGAGAAAATGAAATGTCACAATCAAAGTGCTAAAAGAAAAAGGGTACATGTGAAACTTACTAAATGTAGAATATAAATGTCTTAACATAATAACTAAGAAAATGCCATGAAGGCTATGTTAACCGGTTTGATGAAAATATTTCAAATTGTATATAAAACCAGCACATTGTACCCCATGACTGAATTAATGTACACAGCTATGATTTAATTTTTTAAAGTGCTGAAAGAAAATAACTTACAGTGAAAATGACTATACTTACCAAAATTGTCCTGCAGAATGATAGAAAAATAAAGTTTTTCCCAAAAGACCAAATGCTAAAGCAATTTATCACTAGTAGATTGGTCCTACAAGAAATGCTTAAGAAAGTACCATATCTGCAAGCAAAAGAATAATAAGTACCATCACAGTAAAACAGGAAAGGATAAAACTCATTGGTACAGCAGATACACAAAAGAGAAAGAGAAGAGAATCCTTTATTATTATAGCACACCACCGAACCACAGAGTAAACAATAAGAGGGGAAGAAAGAAGCAAAGAAATGCACGGTAATCTGAAAACAATTAACAAAATGGTTAAGTCCATATTTATCAATAAAATCTTGAATGTAAACAGTTTAAATTCCCCTGTGTAAGAGCTATAGACTAGCCTCATGGATTAAAAAAGCAAAGAACCAACTATATACTGCCTACAAGAAACTCACTTTGGCTTGGTGCCTGTGGCTCAAGTGGCTAAGGCGCCAGCCACATGCACCTAAGGTGGAGGGTTCGAATCCAGCCCCGGCCCATCAAACAACAATGACAGCTGCAACCAAAACATAGCCAGGCATTGTGGTGGGCGCCTGTGGTCCCAGCTACTTGGGAGGCGGAGGCAGGAGACTCACTTGAGCCCAGGAGTTGGAGGTTGCTGTGAGCTGCAAAGCCATGGCACTCTACCCAGGGGGAGAGCTTGAGGCTCTGTCTCACACACACACACAAAAAAACTCACTTCATCTGTAAACACACACAAAGACTGAAAGAGGATGAAAAAAGATGTTCATCATGAATAAAAACCAAAGACAAGTCTGACTAGGCATATTAACCCCAGATAAAATAGACTTTAAGACAAAAAATATAAAAAGACAAAAAGTTATTATGTGATAATAAAGGAATCAATTTAATAAGATACAAAACAATTGTGTATGGGTATATATTTATCCCCCCCCAACATTGTGGGACCCAGATACACAAAGCAAATATTATTATAGGTATTATTCTCATCATTGGACAGATCATCAAGACAAATTTTAAACTTAAGTTGTACTATAGACTGTGCGTACCTAACTAACACTTATAGAACATTTCACCCAATAGCTGTAGAATACATATTCTTCTCATCATCACATGGAACATCACCCAGGATAGCCATGTATTAGGTCACAAAATCAGCATCAACAATTTTTTAAAAGTTTAAATTATAATAAATATCTTTTTGGAACAGAAGGGAATAAAACTAGATATCAATAACAAAAGAAATTCTGGAAACTGTAAAAATACATTGAATTAAACATGCTCCTAAATAAACTGGCTTTTTGAAAAGATGAATAAAATTGACAAACCAGTAGCTAGACCAAGAAAAAGATAAAAGACCCAAATACATAAAATCAGGAATAAAAAAGTAGACATTACGATACCACAGAAGTACAAAGGGTCATTAGAGCTTACTTACTATGAACAACTATACACTAACGTGTTGGAAAACCTAGAGGAAATAAATTCCTGGACACATACAATCTACTAAGATTGAACCATGAAGAAATAAAAAACTTGAACTGACCTATGATAAGTAATAAAATTGAATTTATGATAAAAATTTTCCCAACAAAGATCTCAAAACTGAAAGGATTCACTGTTGAATTATACCAATTTTTTAATTTCAAAATATTAATGTGATACAAATGTTTTTGTTAGATGGATACCTTGAATGATCCTTAAATTGGGGGTTTTGTGTGCCCATCACCAGAATAGGTTTCATTGCACCAATAGATAAGCTTTTCCCCTCTCAACACCTTCCACTCTCTGCCTTTCTTGGTTTGTAATGAACTTTACATCTCTTGGTCCCTATATGTACGCCTCATTTAATCCCCAGTTATGACCAGGTGTATGTGGAGGGGTTTTTTCTCCATTCTTGAGGTTTTTTTAGAGTAACAGTCTCCAAGTTGTTGCTGCAAAAGGCATAATTTCATTTCTTTTTAGGGCTTAGTAAGATGCTGTGATATATACATACCACATTTTCTTAATCCACTTGAGAATTGATGGGCATTTAGGTTGATTCTACATCTTCATAGTGATGAATTGTGCTGTGTTAAACATTCATGTGCAGGAGTCTTTTTGATATAATGAATTTTTTTCCTTTGGGGAGATATACAGTAGTAGGATTGCTGGGTCAATAGTGCATTTATTTCTTTGAGGAATCATCCTACTGTTTTCCATGGAGTTTGTCCTAATGTGCAGTCCCACCAACAGTGTTTCAGTCATCCTTTCTGCATCCATACCATCACCTATTTTTTAGAATTTTTTATTAATGGCCATTCTGACAGAATGGTAAAGTGGCATATCATTGTGGTTTTAATTTGTATTTCCTGATGATTAGTGATGTTGAGCATTTTTTTCTTATGTTTGTTGATCATTTGTCTTACCTTCTTTTGAAAAAACTCCATTTTTTGTTTGTTTGGCTTTTGTCCGCTTTGTAATGGTGTTGTTTGTGTTTTTCTTGCTGATTTGTTTGGGTTATTTGTAGATTCTGGATATTAGTCCTATACCAAATATATAGTTTGCAAATGTTTTCTCCATTTGTTTTTGGGTTTGAACCCTCCACCTTCGGCATATAGGGCCAGTGCCCTACTCCTTTGAGCCACAGGCACCACCCTCTCCATCTATTTATATACTCTGTTGATTATTTCCTTTGCTGTGCAGAAGCTCTTTAATATAATTAAGTTCAATTTATTTATTTGTTGTTGTTGCTATATTTGCCTTTGGGGTCTTAGTCATAAACTTTTTGCCTAAGCTAATATTTAGAAGAGTTTTTACAATGTTTTCTTCTAGAATTTTATGATTTCATGCCTTACATTTAAGTCTTTAATCCATCTTGAATTAATTTTTGTAAGTGTCAAAACATAGGATTTGTGTTTCATTCTTCTGCATGTGGCTATCCAGTTTTTGCAACACTGTTTACTAAATAGAGCTTCATTCCTCCAGTGTATGTAGTTATCTGGTTTTGCAAAGATCAGTTATTTGTAGGAAAAAGTAATTGTATGTTTCATTTGGAATTGAAAAAAGTTCAAATAGCCAAAGAAGTCTTAAGAAAAAAGAACAAATCTGAAGGCATCACATTACCTGATGTAAAATTATACTACTAGGTTGTAATAACCAAAATAGCATCATATTGATACAAAAGTAGAGACATAGACCAATGGAATAGATTAGAGAACCAGAAATAAAGCCATCTAACAAACTTTTAAAGAAAAACAACCATCAATTCTTTACAAACTGGTCTAAAAACTAGAAGAGAAGAAAATACTTACAGACTCATTTTATAAGGCCAGCATTACCCTGATACCAAATCCAGAAAAAGACAACAAAAACAAAGGAAAGGGAAGAAAGAAAGAAAACCACAAGCCAATATTTCTGACAAAAATAAATACAAAAATACTCAAAAAAAAAAAAAAAACAACCAACTAGCAAACTAAATCCAGCAGCACATCAAAAATATATATGCCATGATGAAGTGGGATTCATCAGGGATGAAAAGCATTTATTCAGAGATCAAAGCATGGGTTAACATTTACACATTAATAAATTTGATACATCACATCAAAAGAATGAATGACAAAAATACATCATTTTAATAGATTCAGAAAAATACATTTGCTAAACGGCTATATTCCTTCATGATACTAACTCTCAACAAATTAAATATAAAAGGACCATACCTCAACACAGTAAAAGCCATATGTGACAAACCCACAGCTAACATCAGACTGGTATGTGGGGAATTGAAAGCTTTTCTCTAAGGCAAGGATGCCCACTTACTTTCAACATACTTATTCAACATAATACTGGAAGACACAGCCAGAGCAATTAGGCAAAAGAAAGAAATAGAAGGGATCTAATTGCCACTGTTTGCAGATGACATTATCTCATATTTAGAAAAACCTGAGGGATGCTTCACCAAAATCTTTCAAAACTGATAAATAAATTCAGTGAAGTTGCAGAAAAGAAAATCAGTATAAAACATTTGGAGCATGTCAGTATACCAATTATAAGCTAACTAAAAAAATTTAAGAAAATAACCTTATTTATAATACCTATAAAAAAATAAAATATCTAAGAATTTATTTAACCAAGGAAATGAAAGTTCACCACAACAAAAACCACAAAGCACTGTTGGAAAAAAATCAAAGAGGATGTGAAAAAATACAAAGATACCCCACATTCATGGACTGGAGAATTAATATTGTCAAAATGGACTATACAATTCAAAGCAATCTACAGTAATCTATTCTTCAGAGGAATATAAAGGAAACCCTAAAATTTACATGAAGCCACAAAAGATAAAACAATAGCCAAAACAATATTGGACAAGAAGAACAGAGCTGAAAGCATCACAGTGTCTGACATTAAAATATACTACAAATCTATAGTAATTAAAAAAGTGTGGTAGTGACATAAATGCAGACATATAGCTCAATAGAACAGAATAGAGATCCTTGAAACAAATCCATATATTTACAGCCAACTGACTTAAAAAAAAAAAATTTAGTGCATACATGTGGGAAGAACAGTTTCTTTAATAAACGGTGCTAGGAAAATTCAATATTCATGTCCAGAAGAATGAAACTAGACCCCTTTCCTTCACCACATAAAAAATTCACTCATAATGGACTAAAGACTTAAACATAAGATGCAAAGCTATAAAACTACTAGAAAAAAATTTAGGAGAAATGTTTCACAACATTGATCTGGAAAAAGATTTTATGTATGAAACTTCAAAAACTCAGACAGCAAAAGCAAAGATAGACAAATGGGATTGTATCTTCTGTACAACAGAGTGAACAATTAACAGATGAAAAGACAATGTGCAGAATAAGAGAAAATATTTGCAAACTATTCATCTAACAAGAGAGTAACAGCCAGAATATACGAGGAATTTAAACTGGTCAACAGTGAAGAAATAAATAGCCAGATGTAAAAATTGTCAAATAAGATGAATAGACACTCTTGGAAAACAAAACAAAACAAAACATGCAAATGGCTAACAGGTACATAAAAAAAAAAAATCAACAAGTAAATGCAAATCAAAACCCCAATCATATCACTCCTGGTAGAATACTTATTATCAACAAGACAAAAAATAACAAATACTTACAGAGGAAGGGGAAACTCTTACACTGTGTTGATGGATATGTAAATTCATATAGCATTCAAATGTTTCATTCATATAGGAAAACAGTATAAAGATTCTTCAAAAAACTAAAAATGAAACTACCATATAATCTAGCAATTCCACTTCTGTGTATTTATCAAAAGGAAAGGAAATAGGTAAATCAATCACTCTGAATCCCTACGGTTTTAACAATGCTATTCACAATAGCTAAGATGTGAAATCAACCTGAGTGTCCATCAGCAAATGAATAAATAAACTGTGGGTTGTATACACAACTGAGTAATATTCAGTCATAAGAATAATTATGTAGCAACAAGAATGAGCCTGGAGAACATTATGTTAAGTGAAATAAGTCAAGCACAGAAAGATAAACACCACTTGTTCTCACTCAAATGTTGATGCTAAAAAAAGTTGGACTTTGAATCTCAGAGTCTGCAAGGGTTTTGGGATCTACGGAGATATGAAGAGGTTCCAGTAGATACAAAATCCCAGCTAGACAGGAGGAATAAGTTCTAGTGTTGTCTGGTATTGTAGGGTAGCTATAGTTAACAATAATTATGTTTTCAAATAGCTAGAAGAATGATCCAACATAAAGAAATGATAAATGTTTGCAATGACATGCTAATCACCCTGACTTTGATCATCACACATTGTATGCATACATCAAAATTCCACTTTTTATCTAATAAATATGTGCAACTATTATGCCAATTAAAAATAAAATTTAGATGTCTAGTACTACCCAACTTTGATCTGGATGTGGTGCAAGTTGTACACTACTGTTGGGAGTGTAAAGTGTCATAGCATTTTGGAAAGCTGATCATGTGTATCAAACGTACACATATATGCCTTGGTACCTTATTCCACTCCCAGGAATTGCCCACACATTATCGTACATATGTGCATCCAAACACATGAACAAGAATGTTCATGGAAGTATTGTTTGTAATGGAGGTTGAGCCTTCCTTACCTGAAAATCTGAAACCTGAACACTCCAAACTCCCAACTCTTCGAGCCACAATTGGAAAATTCCATGCCTGACCTTATGTGGAAAGTTGCAGTTAAAACTTTGTTTCATGCAAAGAAATTGTGTTAAATATTGTAAAAATTACCTTCAGGCTATATATATAAAGTGCATATGAAACACAAATGAATTTCATGTTTAGACTTGAGTACCATTCCTAAGATATGAATAACTCATTTGGTTCCAGGAATTTTAGATAGGGGATAGTTGTCCTGCAGATCCAAGGTAGGAGCAACTCAGTTGTTCATCAATATTGGAACAGATAAGTGAACAGTGGCACATTCATACAAAGGAAGACCACACATCAAGGAAAAGAAACAAATTATATAAAACAACACTGAGAAACTTTACAAACAAAACTGAGCAAAAAGAAGCCATACATAGAAGAAAATATATAGTAGGATCTCTGTAAGTTGACCACCCAAAGGGACTGTAACAAACTGGCCAACACACAGAGTTGGCCGACATAAGCATCTGGACCTACTGCACTGATAGGCACATGTGGTGCATGTCTGGTCTGTGAGAATTAAATCAACTTAACAAGGAGGTTAATGTAGGTTTAAGTGGTCAGCTATGGAGATTCTACTGTATTTATATATAAAATTCAAAAACAGACAAAAATCCATATTCCATATTTGTGATAAAAAACAAATTTGATTGTGATAGTTTGGAGGAAAAGGTAAGGATAGTGACCAGAAAAGGACCCAGGAAAAGATTTCTGGGCTTTGAGCAATATTCTATTCTTTCATTTGTTTATTAGTTCCACAAATGAGTTCACTTTGTGGTAATTCATCAACTTTACATGTATTATTTGACACCTTTCTGTACTTGTTTTTATTTTTGGAAGTAAAAGTTAATTTTATAAATAAAGTTTATTAATATTTTATTTAAAGTAGATATTTATTTTAAATAAGATATGAATAAAATACAATAAATTCTAATTAGGACTTTGTTTCTCAGAGTAAGCTTTGTGAAGACCTTTCATCTAAAGCAGCGGTTCTCAACCTGTGGATCGAAACCCCTTTTTAACAATGAAAATACACTGTGGCATTAGGAAGGTTGAGAACCAATGATCTAAAAGAAGTGAGTCTGAGAGCACTTTGATCTTATGTTATCAAAGAGCACAGAATTGGGAATCAAGGTACCTGAGTCCTAAGTCCATTCTGCCATACCTCATTTTTTTACCATAACAAGTCACATGACATGCCTGGTCTCCATGTCTCCTTTAGCAAAAAAAGGCTTTTGAGCTAGTCTTTAACATTTCTCTCAACTTTAAAAGTCTCTTGATCCCAATGATTTCTCTAATCAGATGAATATTAATTGCTGAGCTACAGGAAGCATACTGTTTTCTCCTAACCCAGTTACAGTAAAATCCACATTAAAGAGGGGGAAATGTCAACATTAAGAAGAGCATGTTATAGGGTATGTTGGCAAAGGACTAATTTACAAAAGCATATGATGTGTGTGAGACAAATGCAGTACAAAGATGAATTTTTTCCTTTCCATGTAACCTTTTGAAATTAGAAATATTATTTATAGAATCACGCCCCCCCTGCCATTTATGTGCAAAACATTCCTGACCTTTGCAAATGCGAGGCATAGAACTGTGAATGTGACTTTAACAATCAATTAATAAAGACTACAAAGATATTTATTCATGTAGTTATAAAGAAAAGTTTCTTTAAAAAACTTTTTAAAGCATCCAGATAAACAGCTTAATAAATGAAAAAGGTCACACTGAGTAGAGAGAACATTCTCTTTCTAACTCTTCTAAATAATCATTACAGTCTGGCTGTTTGTCTGATAAGAGAGTTACTATCCCCAGATTTCATTTTTAAAAGCAACCTAAGATCTCAATTTAATGCTTAATGTACCTTTTTTTGTTGTTTTCATCCATTTTTCTTTGAGACATAAATATGAACATTTGGTAACAGGAAAGATCTTCCCTTCCTTGTACCCCTCTGAAGTCCATTCCCCCTGCCTAGGTACTCCTGTGAGTTCTTTTACTTTAGCCTCCCACAGTTGGAGAAAAGCTAATTAATTTTACTCCTGTCCTAAGTTTCCACAATGAGATTATTGCCCTCCATCACAGCATCCCAAAGTCCAACTCATTACTCCTCAAACGTATGATGACTTGCCCTTTCAAATCTTTGAGCCAGTTTCTAGAAACCCAGTAATGGGTGTGAAATGAATGTTATGTTATGTCAACCTATCTCACACATTTCCTTTTTAATCTAATTCTTTTTAAAATAATAATAATACAGAAGTATTCAGAGATAAGACTTGTCAGCAGCTGGCTTATCTTTCTTTCATAGTTTAGGACATGGAGCACATCCATACTGTTCTAAATTCAGGACACTACAGCTCTCTTGTTTCATGTAAATTCTCCAACTTTTTTTTTTTTGGATCCTCCCTTTTCTTCCTAGCTTCATTTTTTGTTTGCCTTGTCAGCATGTTCTGTCATAAATGTTTTCAATCTAACTACTGAAAAAATGAACCTGGCCAGAAAAGACTTCGCATTGCTGTAGGGATGTTGCCGTTAGGGTCTCACAGAAAAGCGATGTCATGAAGAATAAGCACACTTACTGAAATTGTGTTTTAAATAAAGGTGACCATCCATCTGCTCACTCAGGCAAAATGGCGAGCTTCTTTATTTGCTGTTGGTTTATATAGGCAATCTTGTGCATGCACACTATACAGCAATGACCTCATTAACATTCATTACAATCCCTCTGCACATGTGCATTGGACATCAATGACTTCATTAATCCATTTAAACATCTTATGAACACCCACCCTATGAGTAGCTCCTCCCTGGCAATCTGATAATCCACCCAACATACACCTTTAAGCATAACCCTTTCAACATAACCCAGTTTAACATAACCTAATGAAGAACGTGTTGTCAGTTATTACTTTCTTGTTCTGATCTGATGAAACCTGAGGCTATGGGGGAAAAAGACGATTTGAATGTCTGTTCTACTGACCATGCCATTTGGAGGCAGTTACTTTGAATCCTTAAACAAAGCATAGAGAAACTTCTTGGGCATATAGGAATTTGTGTGCAAACCACTGCTCCCATGTAGGCCTTAAGTCAGGGGGGTTTTGCTGGAGCCTTTTATAAGGAATTCTCAGGCTGGACTTCTCAAAAGCCTTTCATGAGCCCAGGTTTCATCTGTGCCATTAGATGCCTGTATGCATTGGGTAAATTCCTCTTCTCTTGAGATCCCTTAGCATATTTCCATTCCTGGACCCATCAGCAAGCGACCTTCATCACTTACCACAGATCAGGAAAGGTTACTGATGGGTATCTGGCCAATTTCCAAAGGGCTTTTTCATTGGCCTTATAAAGTCAACCTTAATTCTTTAATGCAGTCTGGAAATGCTATTCCAGCCAAAGCCTTGGTCATGTTAGGCCCACAACTAACCCGGCCACATGGGATTCTGCCTCAGTTTCTCACAAGTGTGCCTGCACAAATTCTTTTCACTGCTCTCTCTTAAACAGCTTCTTTGGCCAAAGGCATATAGACATTTCACCTATAACTTCACCACAGTTTCTCCATCAAGCTTAACTTTTTCTTACTAAAGTCATTTCCAAAATTTAGATGGGGATTGAGGCAATTTTGAACTAATGGGGAGTGGTTGAGATTCTAATGTTTACTACTACATTTTCAAGCAGACCTTTTTTAGAACCTGAATAAGATTTGCAAACTGTAATAAATAATATTAAGCAAACTATCCAATGAGTGTTTGAGGAGGTATTTGTTGGGCCTTTCTGTTCTGTTACTATGGGGGAAAGACTCACTCAGAGATGCTGAATTAGAAGAAACATTTTAGTTGCTATCAGTGTTACAGAAGTTTTATTAAAATCTATATTGTTAATCATTGGAAAAGCACTCTGGCCAAGAGTTTAGTGCTACTTTTAGACAATAACTTATTTACACATGTTTCTGCCAACTACATCTGATTCTTAATTCTCATGCTAAAGAGAATTTAAAGCATAAATATTTGAAATCCACAGTTCCAAAACCAAATCTGTGAATAAAAGATTTCACGTTATAATAGCAAGCTAATTGTGGATGGTGTGAGTGGTTGCAATGAACTGACATTTTGAAAAGCAAGTCAATTTTTTGTCAAGGTTATATTTTTGACAAGGACTATGACATTTATATTAAAAAAAAGACTCCTAGGAAAAAAATTGAAAACTACTGATAGCTAAGCCTTATTGGCAGAATAGATCATCCAATAATATAAACCAATCTTACCTTCATTTCAGCCCAAAAAGTGCACAAAGTTATGCTCCCTCTGTCCTTGAAGCCATTAGCTATATTGGCTACCAGGATGTCAGTGGATCCAACTGATTTCCACTAAATTTGAAGTTCCCAGGAGATGCCAAGTCATAATAGGCAGATGAGGAATGAGAATAGGTAAGTGAATCAGTTTACAGAACAGGATGAGGCTGAAAGCTATGTGGGGGCATCTTACCCACCAGTCAAAGAGCAAGACAAGTGCTCAGTGTGCTTGATGGCCTGGGTGGCTGATGGATATCACCTTAGTAATAAGTACCTACCATCCATTTCAAAAAGAAAATTGAGTTTGAGTAGCTGACAAGCACTGTGTGGATAACAGTCTGAAATCAAATAGTCAGTATAATTCAGTCATTAAGATCCCCACAGCCAACCAGTTGAAATTTCTTTCATCCCTGAAGGTCCATTTTATGTTGCGGAGGTACTGTCTGAGTTTGAGCTTCATCTTCTTTTATTTCCATTTCCTATCCTCTGATGGAGATACTAATGAGCTGTAAAAAATAGCCAAGAGGCAGACAAAATAGGGAGGAGAAATAAAGGGCAAGGATAATCTGCAAACTAAAAAATCATTCTCAGAAAAATCAAGAGTGGGTTAGCAATGCCCTGAAATGATGAAAATTATCTTTCCAAATATTTTTTAAGTACATTGGAGAATATAAAAAGTTTCCTTTAAGTTCTCTGCCACTGAATACTCAAATGCTTCATGTAACTCTAATTTTGGCTGCTCTTACAAAGAAAAATTGCCCATAGAAGAGTGGTTGAGTCTCGCATGGTTATGGAATCTCAGTGCTGGAAGGATAGGTTTTCTGAAGGATCTAAATAACCTAACTAAGTATTAAGATAGGAAAGAAATTGTAAAAAAGGCTGCAAACAAACAAAAAAATGCAAAAAGTTTAACTAGAGGTCAACTGGAATATGAGAAATCTGGATAGGAAGTGTAAAAATTAGACTAGAAAAGAAATTATCCTTTCAAGACTGTATTGCATATTTATCACAATGTTCCCACTGGTACCTGTGCTATTTTACTATTCACAACAACCCAATGAGTTCATTGTTGCCTTCTTTGCATGGGTGACAAGTCAAGACTGAGAAATTAACTTGCTCAGGTGCACAATTAGGAAATGTTAGAGACACTGACTGCTAAGCCATTTTCCCCTTTTATTTCAGATGATTCTCTCAGAGATAAGAGCAAATGAACAGGAGGATTGGTGAGTGAGGCAGATGATGTAGGTAAAATGAACTTTCCTGTATATTTTAATTTTTTGCCTAACAAAATAAACTGAGAAAATCCTTTGCACAGTAAATTAGGTTTTTGTTAAAACGAATTTACAAAAACTTTCTGAAAAGCAGCAATTAAGTTTTTATAATACATAAAGATTTATCGTTTGTATAGATGATGATTATAATTTTTAAACTGCCTTGTAGACTGTCTGCATGAAGTATTTGCTGAGTAATAAGGAGACTGAAACTAGAGAATGTCCATAAGAAAAGATCTTTCTTACAATCTCTGGAGAATTAGCCAGATTACTCATTTGTGTCCTGGTACTCTAGCATGGTTAGGACTGCCACACAATTCTGCTGATTAATATTTTGGATAGGGCACTGTGATACTAACTCTCTCATACTTTGGAAATTCAAATTATTCTTTTGGGAAAAAAAGGAGCTTAACGTGCCAATATGTTGAACAGGATAACACTGTTTTAGAGAATTTTATTCGATGACAAACATTTTACATTAATGCCCTAGCATGCATAAGGTCAGTTGTTTTAATATGAAAATGAATTTTCACTTATTCTTGTACACATCCAAATTTCTCACTTATGAATGTCTAAATTTGGGTTCCTGGGAGACTCCGACCCAGGCCAGGGGCTGACAGGGAGACATCACACCAACATAATGCATAGTCTGAGAGGCCTGGAGAGGCATACACTGTCGACATGCACTGACTGGCAGATTGAGACAGTGCAGCACTGATCCAATCTCTCAGGGGTCTTTTATTATACTCAATAAATAGGATTAGAGGGAAAGCTCAGCTCCCAGGAACTTAGGATAAAGGAATGTCTGGAATGGTCTCATAACATATATTTAGAAAACAGGAGGGAGAAAGTAGGTGCCATCCCTTTCATTATCTAAACTGCTAATCAGGAGTCTGAAAGTCTCAACCCGCCTGTTCTGCTGATCCCTCATGCACAGATGGTCTTGGTGACTTCCCCTGACTGAGCTGCCTTCAGCCTCCTCTCTTCTTAGGTGGGCTGGTGAGATTCTTCAGTGATCTGGGAGAAGCAGCAGGGATGACCCACCTGTGTGCTTTACTGTGAAATTGGGGGGCTGTGGAGAGATTAGCCTAGCTACCTCCCACATTACAGGTAACATAATTAAGTCAATTTAACTGTCCATTTAATGCAATGTCCAAGGCCATTTAATTATGTAAACTTATCAGTAAAGATATTTTAAGTCTATACAAATATTTGTATGCCTGTCCCAAACCAAGAAGCGTAAAAACCCAAGGGTTTCTCTTCAAATGAAGTAAAAATGAATGACCCTCTGGATTAGCCTAGCTACCTCCCACATTACAGATAACATAATTAAGTCAATTTAACTGTCTGGGAACCTGACAATGATTTTCAATTAGAAGAAGGTGTTTTATCACATCAGGTTAGCAATAAAACATCTTAAAGTTATACCTAACCATGAAAAGACCAGTCCAATACATCATCCCCCAAATCAACTTTTTGTTTTGTCTCAGTCTTTTATAAATAAATGAGAACTATCAAACATAAAAGAAAATTTGCAACTTAAAAAAGACTCAATTTTAAACTTAAAAAAGGATAATTCAGGGGACAGAAGAGAATTTAAAAAAATTAGTACCCCAAAGTCATCTAATAACATAATATATACATAGAACAAGAAAATGTTTATTCAATGACCAAGAAAAAAATTGTGAAGGTGAAATGCTTCTTGTGAAAATTAAACCCAATAGATAGATTCAACATAAAGAAGAAATGTAGTGTGCAAGTTACTAAAATAATCATGCCTATATATTTTTTTCCTATATATTTTTTGATTTACACAAAAACTTCCCAACTTTCTGCTCCCTCCCCTCTCTCTCTTCTTCCCTTCTACTTTCTGGACTACAGTTATGTTTTATCATTCATATGAATGTGTAGCCTCTTAGATACTGATTTCACAGTAGTATTAACTACATTGTATACTTTTTTCCCCATTCTTGAGATACTTTGCTAAGAAGAATATGTTCCAGATCCATGCAGGTAAACATAAAAGATTTGAATTCACCATCTTTTTTATGACTGCATAGAATTCCATGGTGTACATATACCAAGATTTGTTAATCCATTCATGGGTCGATGGGCCCTTGAGCTGTTTCCATGTCTTGACAATTATTAATTGGGTTGCAGTAATATTCTGCTGCAAATGCCTTTGTTGAAAAATGATTTGATCATCTGGGTACGTACCTAGATTTTTGATCATCTCGCTATATACCTAGTAGAGGAATTGCAGGATCAAATGGTAGGTCTACTTTTAGTTCCTTGAGTGTTCTCCAAACTTGTTTTCGAAAAGGTCATATTAGCTTGCATTCCCACCAGCAGTGTAGAAGTGTTCCTTTCTGTCCATATCCACACCAATGTCTGTAGTTTTGTGATTTTGTGATATGGTCTACTCTTACTGGAGTTAGATGAGTTATCATTTCAAAGTGGTTTTGATTTGCATTTCTCTGATGATTAAAGATGATGAGCATTTTCTCATTTGTCTATAGGCCATGCACCTGTCTTCTTCAGAGAAGTTTCTGTTCAAGTCTCTTTCCCCATAGAAATGAGGTTATTTGTTCTTTTCTTATTGATTAGTTTGAGTTCTCTGTGGATTGTAGTTATCAGAACTTTGTCAGAAGCATAACCTACAAAAATCTCCCATTCTGAAGGCTGTCTGTTTGTTTTACTTACTGTGCTTTTGGCTGTGCAGAAAATTTTAGTTTGATTCAATCCCAATAATAGATTTTTGGTGTTGCTTCAATTGCCCAGGGGGTTCTCCTCATAAAATATTCTCCCAGGCTGATTTCTTCAAGTGTTTTCCCTGCACTCTCTTCTAGTATTTTTTTAGTTTCATGTCTTAAGTTGAAATCTTTTATCCAGTGAAAATCAATTTTTTGTTAATGGTGAAAGGTCCAGTTTCAGTCTTCCATGTGTTGCCAGCCAGTTCACCCAGCACCATTTGTTAAATAGGGAGTGTTTCCCCAAAGAATGTTTTTTGACAGGCTTATCAAAGATCAAATGACCATAAGTAGCTGGGTTCATCTCTTGGTTCTCTAT